>PVHX01030395.1:0-15785 GCA_004024805.1 Geosciurus inauris | reverse complement strand
AAAAAAAAAAAAAAGATACAGATTCTAAGCCAGGGTGGTGGCTCACACCTGTAATCTCAGCACTTTGGGAGGCTGAGACAGCCGCAGCAATGGCGAGGTGCTAGACAACTCAGTGAGACCCTGTCTCTAAATCAAACACAAACGAGGGCTGTGGATATGGCTCAGTGGTTGAGTACCCCTGCGTTGGATCCCTTGTGCCAAAAAAAAAAAAAGATGCAGATTCTGGTTTAGGTCTGACATCTCTAATGAGAACTCAAGAGAAAAAAATGATTGTGTAGACATGGGCTGATGGTGCTTTCCTGGAAGAAAGACCACTTAGATCTGAAAACAAGAAAAGGGGGGGAATGGATTCTGCCACTTGCTACCTATGTTACCATAGGTTGATTACTTTGCCTTTCTATGACTCAGTTTCCCCATCTGCATAATGGGACAAATTATAGCTATAGCCTATTGAGTGTTTGCCTAGCCCTGTTCTAAGTGTCATGCACTAGCTAATATAATCTTTACAACAATCCTCAAGACAGAGTACATTACTGTCCTCATTTTCATTATTATTTTAATTAGTGCATTATAAATATGTATGATTCATTGTGGTATATGTATATAGGGATACAGCATAATTTGGTAGATTTGTTCCCAGTAGTTCGCCATGTCCTCCCCTTCTCCCTCCCTCTCAATCTTCTTCCTCTACTCTATTGGTTTCTCTTCTATTTTTGTGAGATGTCTTTGTTTACTCTCTCTCTCTCTCTCTCTCTCTCTCTCTCTCTCTCTCTCTCTCTCTCTCTCTCGCTTCCATATGAGAGAAAACATTTAACCCTTGACTGTCTGAGTCTGGCTTATTTCACTTCGTCTGATGTTTTCCAGCTCCATCCATTCACCGGCAAATGACATAATTTCATTCTTTTTTATGGCTGAGTAAAACTCCATTGTGTATATATACCATGTTTTCTTTTACCATTCGTCAAACACCTATGCTGGTTCCACAACTTGGCTGTTGTGAAATGCACTGCTATAAATTGGTATGCATGCAACACTGTAGCGTGCTGGTTTTAGTTCTTTTAAAATATGGAATGTGCATCCATTAGTGGCACATGCCTGTAATACCAGCAACTTGGGAGGCTGAGGCAGGAGGATCGCAAGTTTGAGGTCAGCCTCAGCAACTCAGCAAGACCCTTTCTCAAAATAAAAAGTAAAAAGGGCTGGGATATAGTTCAGTGGTAAAGCACCCCTGAGTTTGATCTCCAGTACCAAAAAAAAAAAAAAAAAGTATGGCTTCATGAATTTGCATGTCATCCTTGTGCAAGGGCCATGCGAATTTTCTCTGTATTATTCCAATTTTAGTATGTCTGCTGATGAAGTGAGTACACTATTCCCATTTTATAGATGAGGAAACTGAGCACCCTACCTTGGTTGGTGTATTTGATAAAGTAGTGTACATAAAACATATAGGACACCACTTAGTAATTATAGTTTAGAAAATAAACACCAGATGTTATTTTTTATTTTATTTGTTTGCTCCTTGGAGGCATTCATATTTACTATCCCTGATTACTACTTGGAAAGAGTCATGGCCAAGAACATACAGGATGTTTTTTAGAGAATGAAAAAATTTTTAGCACAAGTAAGTTACATGTAATATTTGGCCATGTTTATACTAAAAAGTTATCCATTGTTAATTCGAAATTCAAATTTAACTGGGCATTCTACATTTTTATTTTCTAAATCTGGCAACCCTATCTGGGACAGAACTTGCAAACCTCATTTGCAGATGAGGAAACAGCCTCAAAGAGAGAAAATAATGGAGCTACAGAGTCAGGTCTTAAATGGTCTCTTTGGATCCAGACCTCAGGCTCTCTGAAGCCTGGTCCAGTGTCTTCTCTCCATAAACACACAGCTTTTCAAGTCTTTTTTGTTGCTTCTGGCAATTGAAAGCAGAGTGGCTCCAGGGAAGAAGAGGACAGCTGCATGACTAAGTGTTCTGTAGAGAAAGCTGGTAAGTGACAGGCGGCATGTGGGCCGCTAGGGTTTCTCTCCCAATTTCTTCCAGCTCTGCAACCAGCTTCTTTCCCTCCTCCTCTTCCAAGCGGCCTGGGAACCTCCTTTCTTTGCTGGTGTCAGGCTCCTCCAGGGTTCCAGTCTGGGCTCAGCACACAGGACATCAGATGACCCAGGTGTTCTGGGTAGAGGAAGGGTAAAGGTGGCACAAGGTATTATCAGCCACTGTTCCTGTATTTTTTTACCAGATCAAGTCCCTGGGCTGAATTCTAGATCAAGGAACCTGGGAGAAAGAGCTACACAGCATGAAGAAATGAGGAAATGGCATGGCTGGGATTGGCTGACTCCAACTTAGCTTCTCCTTAGAGAACCACCAAGTACCTCCCCTGAATCTCCTTGAATCTTCACAGTGCCCTAGGAAGTAGGATTTATTATTTTCATAGAGATTTGGATACTGAGGTCCAGGTGACTTTGTCTAAGACCCCCAAAGCAATATAACAGTGGCTGCTCCTTTGAGAGTCTTCCTTGGAAGAGTTTCTTTTGCTTCTCCTCCCTTTGCCTGGCATTCTAAATTCTAAAGGAAAGCTGCACCTAAATGATTAAGATGTTAATTGCTAAATAATCTTTCTTTAGATTTACAGAATCCAGAACATCTGACCCTCAGATAAATAACATCAGGACTTGTAAGCTGTCCCTCTTCTTTACTTCCATGCATCTCCTAATACAAAGCATTTACATTGCTGTGATGTTTAACTTGCAGAAAACTAATATGTTTGTAACTAGCTCCTGGAGTTCAAAGTTGAATGCAGAGAAGGGGGGAGTTATATGAGCCCTAGATTTGGAAGACAGCTCTACCCACAACCCCAGGTGGCCTTCCTGCCCGTTGTACCACTGTTCCTCCTTTCCTTCTCTATAAAAGCCCTGTGTGCTTCTGCGTTCCCTAAAATGTGGCTCTGAGGCAACAGCTACCCAGCTCCACCCCATCTTCTCAGGATGCTGGCCCTGGTGAATAAAACTGATTTTCTTCCCATCAACTCTAGTTCCCCTAATATTGACTTTCCAGAGGCAAGCCAGTTGTGGACAGAAGGACAAGACTTTTTGATCCATATGCCTTGGAAGCCCAAATTATTAACTCCTGCTAGGGTACTGTCTCCCAGATCATAGCTAATTTACCCTGTCGGCATTAACAAGATTAGGATAGCACAGTCCAGTGGTTCTCAAATGTGATCCCTTAGCATCAGCATTAATAGGTAATGGGAATTGAAAACAGTGTAGCTTGAGGGAAGAAGCAAATAGCTCTATGCTAACACCCCTCCCTCCCCTGATCAATGTTTCCCTAAGACTAATTGCAGCTAAGGGAAGAGTGCTCTGCCATGCCGGAGACACCCCGTCTGCAGCTCGCAGGACCCTGACCCTTGAGCCCGAATTCCTGGGCATTAAAACTGACCACTTCGTTAATTTATGGAACTAGCCCCAAATTCCTAAGTGCCCACGAAAAACAACACGTCTTCACTACGCCACCCCCTAAATAAACCTATAAAAACCCAGTCCCTTTCTTTGTTCACAGGAGCCCACTTTCCACCAGGGAACTGGGTTCCACCGCCACTTTACCTCGTCCCTGTCCCCAGTTCATGTATGAAGCTCTGTTCCTGAATAAAGCGCTGAACTGATCTGTGAAGTTTGCTGCATCTTAGTCTTTTTGTCCTTACAAGCATCATCTGGGAACTTGTTAGAAATGCTCAGTTTGGGGTCTGATCCTAGAACTTCCTGGTTTGGGAATTCTAGAGGTTGGGGCTGGGGATGTAACTCAGTGGTACACCATGTGCCTGTGCCTAGCAAGCCTGAGTGCCTGGATTCAATCTCTAGCACCAAAAGGAAAAGGAGGGGGGAAAAAAAAGGAAAGGAAAAAAAGAAAAAGAAAATGAAGAAGAGCCAACTCAGGGGCGCATGACTACAATCCCAGAGACCTGAGTCAGGAGGTTTGCAAATTTGAGGCCAGTCTTAGCGACGTAGCAAGGGAAGACACTGAATCAAAGTAAAATTTTAGACAATTTATAAAAGGGCAGGGGATGTAGCTCAGTGGCAATGTGTGGCTGGGTGAAAGAGTGAGAGAGAGAGAAAGGAAGGAAAGAAATGATTTCATTCTGGGGAAGGCTGGAAATATAGCTCAGTGGTAGAGACCATGCCTCGTAAGCTTGAGACTCTGGGTTTATTCCCCAGTAGTTGGGGTGGGGCAATCATTCTAGGGGTGATGTCTGGCAATCTGAGTTTTAACAAGTCCTTCAAGTGATTCTGATGCATTCTAAAGTTTGAGGATCTTTGGCATGTAGTAGAAAGGTGTAAGCAAAAATAACCAAAAAAACGAGAGCAGACCAGCAGATCAGCAGGCTGTCTTTTTTAAGCAGCAGTGGAATGGCGTAGGGCACATTTTCAGGGGAGAAAATGGCGACTCGTTATAAGAGGGCTCTGCATTTTATGGGTTACAATGAGGGTGACTTAATCATTGGAGACTTCAGCAGAATGTGTCGGTTTGGGCAGTCAGGAAAAAGATCAAAAAGTCTGAAATCCATTATTTCTGGGAAAAGATGAAAAGTTTCAAGTCCAGTGCTCATGGCTTATCTTCTTCTTCTGGGATACATTGTCATTGGGAAAAGACTAATGTTTGTCTTCTTCCCAGGGATTGTCATTTTCCATATCTTTCAAAGGAGATGCATTTTGTGTGTGTGTGTGTGTGTGTGTTGCTGGGGATTGAACCCAGGACCTTGTGCATGAGAAGCAAGCCCTCTACCAACTGAGCTATATCCCCAGCCCAAAGGAGATGCATTTTTAGAACAAAATCAATATATATTTAAAGCATGGGTTTGTTTTAGGTAAACTTTTATCGATGTGTAGTGTAAATAGAGAAAAATGCACAAATAAGTATATATCTTGATGAATTTTCACAAAGTGAGCATGCCTGATTAGCCAGATCAGGGCACAGAACAAACCCTTTTGTGTCTCCTCCCTGGTACTACCTCCCCTCAAAGGATAATCGCTGTCCTGACTTCTAATACCTTAGTTTTTCCTGGTGTTATACAGTGTAAGATATGGAAAATGAAAATCCCAAAATAGTGTGACCTGGGAAGAGGTAGTGAGGAAGAAGACAACATATTGATAACATTAATTCTTTCCCAATACATTCTTTCCAGCGACAGGATAATCCCTGGAGGAGATATATATCAAGCCTAGAATGGTAGTTTCTGGGAGGAAGCCAAAGCATTGATCGTTCCCCAAATAAATCCTTTCCTAGTGACAGTATAATGGGACCCTAAAGGGAAAGAAATAAGCACTGAATGTTGACCCCAAACCCTCCATTCTTCCACAAGTAAAACATTGCCCAGTAAACACAAATTTTGAATTCTCATAAATTTGTTTCTTGAGTGCCCAAACTGCCACTCTGTCAATAATTAAGTCACCTCTCAATGTAACATATATAAACCCAGATTCCTCCTTTGGCCAGGGGCTCATTTTTCATCAGGAAAGTGGGTCCACCAGATGCATCACTCCACTGCTGAATAAAGGCTGTGCTGATCCATGAAGTTTGCAACTGGCTTGGTCATTTGTGCTAACGTACAGTTTTTAAAAATTATGGACAACATAGAGCTAGTTGGATCTCTGATTTCTGCTTCTTGGACCAGTCCATTTATTTAGATAGTTTTTTTCTTGATATGGTCATACAGATATTTCATATCTGGAAGGATTGCTATGTTTCTCAAACTTGCCTGGTGACAGGAGTCACCTAGGAAAACCCAGATTCTCTTATAGCATAATTTAAAAAAATATTTTTAGTTGTAGATGGATACAATGACTTTATTTTATTTATTTATTTTGATGTGGCACTGAGGATTGAACCCAGTGCCTCACACATGCGAGGCAAGTGCTCTACCACTGAGCCACAACCCCAGCCCGACAGCATATTTTTTTTTAAATATTTTTTTAGTTGTAGATGGACACAATGTCTTTATTTTATTGCTTTGTATGTGGTGCTGAGGATCAAACCCAGGGCCTCACGCATGCGAGCAAGCGCTCTACCGCTGAGCCACAATCCCAGCTCCAACAGCATAATATTTTTAGTGGTCCTGGGGATTAAACCCAAGGTCTCATGCATGTTTGCAAAGTACTCTACCACTGAGTCACATTCCCAAACCATAGAGCCTAATCTTTAAAAAAACATTTTGTGTGTGTGTGTGGGTGGATGGAGGGTGTACTGAGGATTGAACCCAGGGGCTCTTTGCTACTGAGCTACATTTCTAGCCTTATTTATTTATTTATTTTGGTGCTGTGGATTGAACTCAGGGGTATTCGACCACTGAGCCACGTCCCCAGCCCTACTTTGTGTTTTATTTAGAGACAGGGTCTCACTGAGTTGCTTAGCACCTTGCCATTGCTGAGGCTGGCTTTGAACTCGTGATTCTCTTGTCTCAGCTTCCCACAGTGCTGGGATTACAGGTGTGCACCACTGTGCCCAGTTTATTTTTATTTTTTATTTTGAGACAGGGTCTCACTAAATTGCTCAGGTGGTCTGGAACTTGCAATTCTCCTGCCTCAGCTTTCCAAGGAGTTGCTGAGATTACAGGCATGTGCCACCAGGTCCAACTCCCATACAGCATAATTCTTTTTTTTTTTTTTTAAATATCTTTATTTTGTTGTTTGTTTACTTTTATGTGGTGCTGAGGATCGAACCCAGTGCCTCATGCATGAGGGGCAAGCACTCTACCACTGAGCCACAACCCCAGCCCCATACAGCATAATTCTTAACAGGACTAATATTGGTTGTGGGTATGTAAGAATTATTTTTTACTCTTATGGATAAAGCACATAAATAGATATGTACTATGCTATAAGATTAAAATTTCAGGGAAAGGATGATTAGGAGGAAAACATGTCTAAAAATGCTCCTTTGAGAGAGGGGAAAAAAACTGGATGAGAAACATGCCTCAGTGCAGTGATTCTGCTAGTGTGGACCTTGGTTAAAAAATTCAAATTCTTGGGTTGGGGATATAGCTCAGTTCAATGTTCAATCTAGAATAGCAGAGAGAGAGAGAGTAAAGCAAGTCCTCAGAGTCTATTCAGGGCAGTGGATCAGAAACTCTGGTGATAGGAACCACCAATCTATGGTTTAAAAAATGTTCAGGGTGATTTTGATGAGCACTAAAGTTTGAAAATTACTGCCCTACAGAATCTGAATGGGGTAAGGGACCAGGAATCTGTAATTTTAATAAGTTCTCCTAAGACATAATGTGGGAAAGAAACATTGACAAGACAGTTTCAAAAGTACTTTGAAATGTGTAAGTGACACCACAGATGGTAAAATATTACTTCCTTAGGAGGAAACAGACTAAACAATAATAACAAAGGTCACTAATTTCTGAACACTTAGTTGTGCCTCTAAGTTATATTTGTACAGTCCTATTCTCACAATCCACGAAGGAGGTTAAGAGGATGAACTCTGGAAGCCTGTGTTCTTATATGGACCTGTAAAATGGGGGTAATAACGGTGTACTTCTGTCACAGGTCTGTTGTGAGGATTAAGGAAGTTTGCTGTTCCGTTTTTTAGATACCAGCCATGTTGGCACCAATAAAGTGTCATCATTCCTAAGAACACCCTGTTGAAAGGGCGGAGAAAGGAGGATTTTAACCCAATCATATGTGGCTCCAAAGTGTACATTCCTAAGGACTATAGTCCAATGGTTCTCAAATTGTGATCCCAGTCGTCAGTAACATCATCAGAGAACTTGTTACAAATGCAAATTATGAAATCCCATTCCAAATTAGAAACTGGGGGTGGGACCCAGCAGCCTTTTTTTTTTTTTTGGTACTGGGGATTGAACTCAGGGGCACTCGACCACTGAGCCACATCCCCAGCCCTATTTTGTGTTTTATTTAGAGACAGGGTCTCACTGAGTTGCTTAGCGCCTGGCCATTGCTGAGGCTGGCTTTGAACTCGCGATCCTCCTGTCTCAGCCTCCCAAAGTGCAGCAGTCAAACTTTCAAAATTCCCTTCAGGTGATTCTGATGCCCATTGGAGTTTGGGAATCACAGATATAGTCTTTGAAGGTTCTGGAAAGGCAGGATGGTTTAAAAAAAAAATCCTGAAGTTGCCGCGAACAACTCAAGGTCCATCTCACTTGGAGGTGGGAAAACTTAGTGGTTTGGCGCGCAAGGCCTGCTGGGGCTTGTAGTCCGGACTGATTCCGAACGGAGGCGCCTGCGCACTGGCCACCGGTCTAGTCGCTGTGATCGGGGCTCGGGACCGGCTGCCATCTTAGTCGAAGGGACTGAGGATTCGCCGCCGCCCCAAGTCCCGGTAAACACCCGCAGGCGGACTGGGGACGTTCTGGGGACAGTGGGGAGCCTGCATGAGAGTGCCTGGGGGAAGGAAGGGCAGATGAGTGCGGCGCTCAAGCTGGGGCTCCAAAGCGGTGGCCGCTCCTTCCTCTCTCAGAGCCGGTGCCCGTGGGGGGCGCGGGGAGCTTGGGTTGGTGGCCCGGGCTGAGCAGGGGTGGGGGCCCAGCCTGACGCCCCGAGAGGTTAGCCTCTGGCGGAGGCACCCGGAGCCCTTCGGCGGGCCGGCTGCAAGTTCTGAGAGGGCCGGGCCGAGTCGGGCGTGGGCAGGGTCCAGCCCCGCTCCCCTAAGCCGCGCCCGGGGGCCACTCTCCAGCGGTCTGGCCTACGCGCGGGGCCCGGCTGCAGCGGCCCGCCCGGGCGACGTGGCCCTGTGAGGGGCGGCGGCCGGGCCCACCTGCCACCTGGCTGGCCTTCCTCAGACTTTTTCCAAGCCTCCTCTCGGGATGAGAGCCCGACACGGCGGCTGCCTCCCCTTCTCGTTTCCACTCCCCTCTTCTCTCCATTGTCCCCTTGCGCGGTGGTCCCGGCCCGGGCGCCCTCCCTGGCGCCCGCCGCCACGGCGCCGACTTTTGCAGACGTGGAGCTGTCACTGTTCTTCTTCCAGAGAGTGCCCTTTTCTTTTGGCAGAGCAAAGAAAAAAGTAGCCATGAACTATTACAAGGGTCGAAACATGATGAGAATGTGAGTTTTAAGTAGGGAATCAAGTTTTCAGACTTGGTTAAACAGAAACACAAGGGTCAGTCAGTGCACCCTAGATAGAGCGTGGGCCTAAAGTTAGAGACATTCTGGGTGAACTTGCGTAGTACCCGAGATTTACTATTTCCCTATAATTGAGCTCGTTTTCTTGGCTACATTCGTATCCTAATCTTGTTATATTTTCTGCCATTCTTCAACGGCTGCAGTAAACTTATTTCGAAGTGAAGGGTGAGGAAAGGAAAAGTGGGATTTTCCTTTGAAAATTAGAGTACACAAGCTAGCTACCTATCATTGCAGTTAAGTGGGATTTCCTGCATCTATTCCTAATATAGTTAGGTCTTAACTGTGTAAAGTCATGTATTTTCACTCTTAAAATTGGCAAAGAACTTGGTTCTCATTGGAAATAAAGTTCTCATGGGAAATCTGGCTAGAGCCTGTGCTGTGTAGTCACAGGTTTACTCCAGGTGCAGTTCATTCTTTAGATTTAAAAAGAAATGAAGGTGGGCTGGGATTGTAGCTCAGCGGTAGAGCGCTTACCTCGCATGTGTGAGGCCCTGGGTTCGATCCTCAGCACCATGTACAAAGCAATAAAATAAAGACATTGTGTCCATCTACAACTAAAAAAAAAATATTAAAAAAAAAAATGAAGGTGGAAATTCTGATTTGAACAGTGAATGTATGTCCAAGAGGAATTCATTCATCTTCAGCATACATATCACAAGTGTGTAATATGAAATAAGAAATAAGTGCAGAGTGCTTCTTCATTTTATTTTGTTAATAAATTTTCTTTTGAAAAAAAAACAAAAAAAACCCCACACATCTTTATACTTATTGGGAGAGAGAGAAGCTTGTGATTTCCAGATCTGACTACTAGAATAATTGGAGCTTTTTAAAAGTATAAGTCCCAGGATCTCATTTCTGAAATGATTGGTAGGTTTGGGTTGGCTCCTCCCAATTTATTTTAAAAACATGCCTCAGGTGATTTCCATGATCTTGGGAACTAACGAGGCAGACAGTACTGTGGACATACCTAGTTCAGCTCAAAAATCTTTGAGACAGAAAGGAAAGTGGCTAGTTTCGTCTGAGGGTTGACCAGAGGCCTGTGGAGTGGAAGTTCCATCTTAGATGATGAATAGGAATGTGACAGAGGTGGGGGAAAAGCAGGCAGAGGAAACACCTTGATGCCTTAATGTTATGTGCATATTCAGGGGATTGCGGAGAAAAAGGGTTCTGGGAACAGGGATTGCAATGGGTAAAGAGCATTTTGGGACATGGGGTGGGGGAAGCATTTATACAAACAGTTCTGAGTATAATGTTAAATTTTAATTTTATGATTTTAGAAATAATAGATTTTTAGACAGGAAAGTGATGTGAATACATGTATGTTTTTGAAAGATGGTTCTGGTTACAAGAGAAAGGATAGAAGAGTGACTGTTGCAGAAGTCTAGGTCTTGAGAAGTGGTAAAGCCTGACCTTGGAGGTAGGAATGATCAAGAAATTGGATTTATTTTTCTACCAGTGCAATTGTTGCCGGATTTTTGGATGGGAATATATATGTATATATTTTAGTGCTCTTTTTCTTTCAGAAGAACCCATTAGTAAGTCTGAATAATATTGACAGGTTATATATGTTAATATCTGAGTGAATTGTTTATAAGCATCTTTGAGAAATTAGAACCAGATCAGGTGTAATTGGGAACAGAATTTGGAGTTTAAACTGAAATTTGTTGTTGTTTTATGTCGTGCCTTGCGTGGGTTTGCCGATGAATTGGGAGACGAAAAGGGGTCCCCAGGAAGGACAGAATAGGGTCCCGCGGGACGGGGTATGGAGTGGACAGTTGAATGGGGGGCTGGTAAAACTGTTCTACCCAAGGGAGATGCAGAGTCCGTTTATTCCAGAAAGTACAACAGCTTAAGAATGGTCCTCAGACCAGCCTGGGCCCCGAAGTTACAAACAATGGGATACTGCACTGTCAGGTGCACAGTCCATTAGCATAGAATGGGGAAAGAAGGAGGGGAGAGGTTGAAGGTATGGGAAGGGCTCCTGCAATTTATGTGCATATTCAGAGGATTGCGGGAGAAAAAGGGTGTGACAATCGACACTATCAGTTTGTGATGGTCAACACTATTGATTTAGACTTGTTAGAAGTGTTTTTCTTCAAGCTCATAGAAACTTGGTATTTGAGTTTTACAGTTGGGAGAGATTATCTAATCCACAGTAGCAAATATATTTTGGTTTTTAGGCTAACTAGAAATAATTTCTAGCAGCATTGTATTAGGGATTCTGGTTGTGTGAGTTCTCTGGGAAAGTGTTGCTTGATTAGTGATGCCACCAGTGGACAATTATCTAATAGGTGGTTTATAAGTGTCAGGTATATTTTATTAGACTGGTGGCAACCTCTTAACTTTCTGTTTATTTAAAAGGTACACATTTTGCCTAAGAATAGTTAAGAGTCAGAACTAGAACTAGAAGCGGGTTTTATAACTCTTGGTCTGGTATTCAGTTTATAAAGGTAAATGTATGCTATTAAAGAACTTCTGGTATTATACCAAGGAAAAAAAGGTATTTCTAGTTTATGCCTCTTGATTGTTTAGGCAAGGATTTAATGAGGAATTTTGGCCCAGATATGAGTTTTGTTATATTCATTCTGGCTTAAAAAATTTGTGTTAGGTCCTGATAGGAAATATCTACCTCTCTCGTCTACTTCCTTGTTCCCCTTTCCTCAGTTTTGGGTTTTGGGGATTAGTTTCCTTTAAATGAATTAAGGAAAAGTATACAAGGTTATTATGTTTTTTTCCCCCTGTATTTGTAGTACTTAGCCAAATTCTGGGCTCATAATAAGCATCATAAAAGGCATGTAGATTTTTGTAGCTGTAAGTGATAACTGGCTTTGAGTCAATATAAATCAGGAAGGGGGTTCACAGAATTGAATTCTAGACTTCCCTGGTTGGGAAGTTGGCCCTCAGCTAAAAATGTTTAGTTAGAAGCTATCCTCATAACTAGAAGCAGTTAACCAGAAGCTGTTCCTTTCCCTTTCCTCCTTCATTCTAACAGTGCACTGTCCTTGGAAAACTGCTGCCAGCTCAGCTTTTTTTTTGCTTCTTTTCAGAACTGATTATACTTGGATCCTTGGAGTGCTTTTATTTTCCTGTCCCTAGGAGCCTCCAAATTGCAAAAGATGTCCTTATAGGCAATGACCCTTATAGGCAGAATGTGTGTTTATATGGCCATCCTAATTTTGCTGCACATGTCCATCACACCCAGGTGTGTATCACCCCCGTACTGTGTGAGTCATTTCCCCCTAACTTGTCCTTTTATCCTGCCTGCTCCATCAAAATTATCCCATAATTTTTTTTTTTTTTAAAGACCTGTGTGGTGGAGAGGGGGGACCTTGTTCTGTGAGATTCACAAGGTCATCACAAATCTGATGTATTTAACTATGGGAGTAATGTGTTAATGAACCCTCCTTCCCCTCTCAGGTAACATGCATTTCACAGTGGCCTTCTGGACACAACGCCTTAACCCAAGGAAGTGACTCGAAGAGTGAGAAATTCAGGTATGATGACATTTCTGTGAGTGAGATTTGGGGACAGGATGGTACAGAGGGCAAGCCCTGGTCGTATAACTGCTGTTGGGAGGTGTGGAGAGAGAGCAGTGTTGATGCTGGCTGCATCAGTTGGTTGAAGAAACAAATAGGCAGTTTCCACTTGGATCTGTAACCCAAATGCTCTGTAGGGATTAGCCTGTGAACCACACTGTCTCTTAATTTGGGTCCTCTGACTTTTCCATTTTTATAGCTCCCTTGTACATACACACACTTTTTCCACTAGTGCTGTTTTATAAATATTTATCTCTGTAAACTTGTCCAGACATGGGCATATGTGTGGTTAAGAAGTGGAGGAATTAAAAAGAAGTCAGCATGGTGTAGTAGAAACAGTTGAAAGAAAAGATCTGGATTCTCATTTGATTTTGTCACTGATGAGCTATGTGACTTTTGGCAACTTATTTAGTCTTGTTCAGCCTCAGTTTATTGTCTTTAACATAGATGTATTGCTTCTTCCATCTTGGCATGGTTGTGAGGATCAAGTAAAGCATATTAAATCTTTAGATTAGACTATGAATCTACAATTTAAGACATCGTTGCTGGGTGCGGTGGCACATGACTATAATCCCAACAACTTGGGAAGCTGAGACAGGAGGATTGCAAGTTTGAGGTTAGCCTCAGCAATATAGTGAGACCCTGTCTCAAAATTAAAAAAAAAAAAAAAAAAAAAGAGGGTTGTGGGCTGGGGTTGTGGCTCAGTGGTAGAGCACTTGCCTTGCATGTGTGAGGCCCTGGGTTCGATTCTCAGCACCATATATAAATAAGTGAATAAAATAAAGATCCATCAACAACTAAAAAATATTTAAAAAAAAAAAAAAAAGAGGGTTGTGAATGTAGCTCAGTGGTAGAGTGTCTCAGGGTTCAATCCCTAGTAGTGCAAAAAAACAACAAAAAAGACGTTATTTTGACATTATCTAGATCCATGAGGTAGGCGAAGTTGGCAATACTATTGTAAGGAAGGCATGAAAACAAGATAAATTTCACTTTAAAATGTGAAGAGGAGAGGAAGACTACTAATTAAGGGGTGGGGGAAAGTAGGGCATAAAGCCTAACAGTGAAAGAATAGGAGTGAATGAAATAGAGTAGGTAGGTGGATTGTTAGGTAAAAAAGCTTAATAGGGAGAGAGGTAAAATACCATATGATCCAGTCATTTCCAAAGGAAATAAAAGCACTACCTAAAAGAAATACCTGATTTCATAGGTTTGTTGCAACATTATTCACAGTAGCCAAGGTAATGGCTGTTGTGTCTGTTGATAATGAAGGGGTACAGAAATTGTGGTATGTATATGATGGAATATTACCTAGACTTAAAAAAGAAATTTGGCCATTTGGGACAACATGGATAACCTAAAAGACATTATGCTAGCCGGGCGCGGTGGCTCACGCTTGTAATCCCAGCACTTAGGGAGGCTGAGACAGGAGAATTGCGAGTTCAAAGCCAGCCTCAGCAATGGCGAGGCTCTAAGCAACTCAGTGAGACCCTGTCTCTACATAAAACACAAAATAGGGCTGGGGATGTGGCTCAGGGGTTGAGTGCCCCTGAGTTCAATCCCTGGTACCAAAAAAAAAAAAAAAGAAAAAAAAAAGAAAAAGACATTATGCTAAGTAAAAAAAAGCCACAGAAAAGCAAATATATGATCTCTCTTATATATGGAATCAAGAAAAGTCAAATTCATAAAAATAAAAGAGAGGTTAGCAGTCGTTACCAGGTGAGGAAATGGGAAAAAGGGGAGATATTGGGTTAAAAGGTAAGACTTCTAATTATAAATTGAATAAATTTGGGAGACCTAATGTACAGAATGGTAATATAATGGTAATGGTAATGGATAATAATGTATAATTTCAGATATACATTATGATATATAAAAGAGTAGAGTTTTTAAAAATATTTATTTTTTAGTTGTAGGTAGACAGAATATCTTTATTTTATTTTTATGTGGTGCTGAGGATCGAACCCAGTGCCTCCCATGTGCTAGGCGAGCACCCTACCACTGCGCTATAACCCCAGCCCCAAAAGAGTAGATTTTAAGCATTCTTACCACACAAAAAGATAACTGTAGAGATGTAATAGTAATTACGAAGGTAATTACAAGTAATAGTAATGAGCTTGATTGTATCACTTTTCATGTTATATACAGATATCAAAACAAGGTATACATATACACCTTGAATATATATAGGATTTTTTTTTGGTACTGGAGATTGAACTTGGGGCAGTTGACCACTGAACCACATTCCCAGCCCTATTTTGTGTTTTATGTAGAGACAGGTCTCACCAAGTTGCTTAGCCCCTTGCTGTTGCTGAGGCTGGCTTTGAACTTGTGATTCTTCTGCCTCAGCCTCCTTAAGTGCTGGGATTACAGGCTTGCACTATCGCACCCGGCGAATATATATAGTTTTTGTCAGTTATGCCTCCAATAAGCTGGGGGGAAAAAGAAACTTAAAAATATAAGACTTTCCAATATCCAGTGTTTTATACTTGAGAAGTCATATTAATTTCTACTTTAAACATTGGCAAGGAAGAGAGTGATTCCTCACTTGCTAAACCCTTACCTTGAGACTATTAGTTGTCATTTCCTCATCACCTCCCTTGACATACCTGTTTATACTTATGTTATTGTCTCCACTGTAAGCACTAATGTTTGTTATGAATTCACCTGTGTGACCCTTGTGTTTATATTTTTGTTAACTAATTACCCTATAAATGCATGAGACAGAGTAGGGCTGTCATTTGCTTATCATGGTGTCCCATTTGCTATTATTAAATGTATGCTTAATCTTTTCTTTTAGTAATTATGAAGAGAAAGGAAGGAGATGGTGGGGTGATTTGCGAGTGATATTAGAAGGGAAGTGGGTAAGGGCTGGGGTTATGGCGCAGTGGTAGCGTGCTCGCCTAGCACACGTGAGGCACTGGGTTCGATCCTCAGCACCACATAAAAATAAAATAAAGATGTTCTGTCCACCTACAACTAAAAAATAAATATTTAAAAAAAAAAAAAAGATTGATCATTTTGGGGCTGGGGCTGTAGCTCAGTGGTAGAGCACTTGCCTAGCATGCATGAGGCCCTGGGTTCAATCCTCAGCACCACATACAAATAATA
>PVHX01030394.1:0-15908 GCA_004024805.1 Geosciurus inauris | reverse complement strand
CAGAAAGCATAGTGGAAAGGGAGCAGGAGAATAGGGGAGGGCAGGGAAGGGTGCAGTGCTGTGGACTGAATTGGAGCAAATTGTACTGCATGCTTGTATAATTATTAGTTCTCTAATATTAGTTCAGTAAAATGAACCCCAATATGTATAACTGAAATACACTAATAAATATGTTAAAATAAAGTCATTTGTTATAGCTGATCATTTTATAATTTGTGAAATATATACAAGAGGGAAATAATTTAGAATCATTGTCATGATTTCTTAATGTTTTCTCCAGATGAAGTAGTTTGTATAATTGTTTGTTATTCAGCAATGTATTGAGAAAACAAGCTGAAAACCATAAGGGGATATGACATTTATTCACATAGCAATAAATCTTGTCTCTCATTTACTATCAATTTTTTATATAATCTGTTTCAATATTTGATGTTATGATAGATAAAATAGTGTCCTCTTTTCAAGATTTTAAAAATAATCTGAAATGACTACATTATTTAAAAATTTTGCTCTAGACTTCTTGAAACAATGCATATATTCAGAGGTCAAATATTTCTTCCTGACAATAAAATTCTCTTACCACACTCTTAACTACTTTTTGAGATAGCTACTACAACATTTAGGTAGATCTCTTTATGGAGAGAAACTTCCCCTTTTTTGGGGGGGAGTGTTATTGGGGATTGAACTCAGGGGCACTCAACCACTGAGCTACAATCCCAGTCACTTTTTGTATTTTATTTAGAAACAGGGTCTCACCTAGTTGCTTAGTGCCTCGCTTTTTGCTGAGACTGGTTTTGAACTTGATATCCTTCTGCCTCAGTCTTCCAAGCTGCTAGGATTTCAGGGATGTGCTACTGTGCCTGACAAAATTTTCTCTTTTAAAACTAAACTGTACCTCCAATAGCTTCAAACTTTCCAAGTCTGAACACTAATAACTTTGAATTGTTAACCTTTGAAATATTTCAGAGCTATCATATTTTCCCTAAATATTCTTCCCATGGTGTGGTATCAACACTTGTCACCATTTACATCACTCTACCCAATACATTTTCCCGGTTGTCAATATGTCTTCAACATTTTAATCCCCTATATTGCAAAGGAACATCTAGTGCCAAAACAATCAAGATATGACTGGATTAAAGATCAAGGATAATAAGATTAAAAACTCGAAAGACATAGAATATGAGCAAATTGGTTAGGCGTAGAAGGGAAGAGGAAGGAAAGGAGGAAAAAGTGAGTGAATAATTCAGGAAACACCTGGTACAGATGTCAAGTCTCTGTTGGAACATTTCACAGCATTTAGCATTATCAGAAATATAAGTAAATCTACCTTGAGATTGCCAGATAAAAAGATTTAATATTGTCATGTAGGTTTATAGCATGGTTTTATATCTTATTCTTTGGAAATAAGATATTTTTCTTTTTTCTGTGATCTTTGTAATCTGGTATAATAGACATAGACTTGGACTGGGGTTGTAGCTCAGTGGTAGAGTGCTTGCCTAGCATGCGTGAGGCACTGGGTTCGATCCTCAGCACCACATAAAAAATAAATAAAAAAATAAAGATATTGTGTCAATCTACAACCAAAAAACAAAATTAATAAAAGAGATATGTGGAACTCAGCCACAGCCCATGAGAAGTTAATACAGTAAACTTAGGGATGTTCACAATGTTGGAACATGACGCTAAGACAACAGACTGAAAAAAATGTTCCTGAGCTTGGATTTTTACTTATACCTGTACTTATTCTCAAAACAAATATTTTAGCACTGAAATGAACCATCTAAGATATTAGGACTATTAATATTAAGTAAAAGTGACATTTAACTACTCTGCATTTCATTCAGAGGTCAGATTATTATAAACTTGAGAAAGGTCAGTACATAAATGCTTCTGTCCAGTGATGGGATGGTGCTCGTACGCTGCATCAGGCTCAGTAATTGATGTGCTCTATGGAGCCCATCGAACACTTAGCTTTAAAAATTAATAAGTTGCCCACTATTTAATAATCTGGAGTTTCACTTGTGAATACATATTTCAGATTCATGCCAAATTTGGATGATTTGATGACACTGTGACATATATTTTTTAAGATTTTTTTTGTAGTTATTCATGGGCAGAATGCCTTTGTTTGTTTCTTTTTGTGCAGTGCTAAGGATCAAACCCAATGCCTCACTCATGAGAGGCAAGTGCTGTGCCACTGAGCTACAGTCCCAGTCCTAGGACATATTTCTTGAAGGCTACCATCAGTGGGATCACTTCTCATATGTAGATGGGTTATAAATTCTTCAGTTTTTCAGCCATGCTCTCCACTTTGCTGTTGTGCCTACCCCTTCTTGTTATCTCCCATATTATGGAACTATCCATTTGGCCACTATAGATATTTGAGTGACAGAAAACATAGACAAACTTTGCCTTTTACTGTGATATTGATACTCATATTCCATGAGCACACTCTGGTTTTACCAACATCCCTGTACTAACTGTGACATTCAGTAGGCTATGTATGTCCTCTTTATCTGAATTTCCACAACTATAAAATAATTTTTATGACAGAGGTAACACATCTATACAAAAAACTTTTAGAAAAATGTATAGAATACAGTAAATCTCTATAATATTAGCTAATATACCTCTCATTTTCCTCTTCCTTCATTTTCTTTTCATTATCACCATCACCATCCTCACCATCACCATTACTACTATAGCTCTTTAATATGTACAACTCACCCCCTCTGACAACACATCAAAATACACCTGGCTTATCTAGAGTCAACTCTGAAATTCCTCCAAGTTCCACAGAATTTATTTAATTAATATATTTGTCCTATTAATATATTATCATTACACAATCCTGTTTTATTAGTCTATTCTAATAGAATACTATTATTTCATCACCAAAGTTAAGCTTCTCAGTGCAGGGACCTTATTCATCTATGTATCTCTTTTAGTTTAGTGAAATTTCAATATTCGTGTGCTTATTAAAACAATAAATGATCATAGGCTTTCATTGGAACAGCAAATAATGCTGTACGATATGAAAATAAGCTCACATTATCTGTACTTCTTTTAATTATGTGAACTTAACTATTAGGAGTCTCTGCATGTTTGTTATGCTAATACACAGTCCTCATGTATGAATATCCTAAAATAATACTATTTAAAACCCTTACACTGAAAAGTCTAACTCTTCTGTTGTGTTTAATTACATAATTTCCAAAGCAGATTTTTTGAAATAAATTCCAGTCAATTCTATAACTATTATAAATATTTAATTACATTCTAAAAGAGCCTAACAAGCTCTTTTACCAGTTACTAAATTATTTTCCCCATTAGATTAGGTTTATTTCATTGATAAAATCATGGCTTTATTCATGAGTGATTTTATTTTATAAATGAATAATCTAATAAGACAACTCAATTATCTATTTAATACTTCCTGTTATTGAATGGCAGGTATAGTTTTTTATTTTAATAACTATTATTTTCCCAGAGTTTGGGAAAGCAGAGTCAGTAATGAAATGTGTAGTCATGCCCCCATTTCAGTGCTTCTATGCTGAAATCAGCACATAATAGCTCAAACAGAAGTGAATGCTGAGACGCAAACCTGTGGAAGGCTAAACTAGGGATTATCTCAGTGATGTACCCATCCCTTTGAAGAAGGCTCCCTTTGGTATCTTTTCAAGCAGTTGCTTGGCTACCTATTTTCTAACAATATCCCAACCAGATCCGTTTTGTCTTTCTCTTTCTCTCTGAAGAAATAAGCACAATCTTGGATGATTTCTACCTTGGTAACTCTCTTTTCTTTCAAATAGTTTTTAATCGATTATTTCTTAGAAAAAAATCTTAGGTTGTTCTCTATATATAACCTTTACCAGAATTCACTAACTATACCTGTCTACCACAGGGAAAGTAGTGGGGACAGAGTTAGAACAATTTATATTCATTGCTTTTATAAGTATGTCAAAATGAATTCCATTGTCATGTATAACTAAAAATAACTAAGAGGGGAAACTGAACATTAGAAGGTTGTGCTCAGTAGCACACACCTCTAATCCCAGCGTCTGGGGATAATCAGGCAGGAGGATTATAAACTCAAAGCCAGTCTCAGCAACCTAGTGAGGCCCTAAGCAATTTAGGGAGATCTTGTTTCAAAATGCAAAATAGAAAGGGCTGGGGCTGTTGCTCAGTGGTTAAGCACTCCCTATATTCAATTCCTGGTGCGGAAAAAAAAAAAAGAATATTAGAGAACAAGTACTTTAAAGTTATTTTCTTATAGATGCCTGAAATAACAGGAGACCTTAAGGGGTCTTTCCAAGTTTAATTGTGTAATTGGTAACAAGGCAAGTCCTCTAACTTTAAGCACACCACACTGGCCAACACAACATAAATATGGAGAGCTGAATAAAAGCAGGCCAAGCAGCAAAATTCTGATCCTCTAGAGTATACAGTTCTATGTACTACTATGTAATACACCCTGGTGCTATCCATGAAATGTTTCAGGATGTATGAGAGCACCATGAACTCTTATGCTTATAATTGCATCTTAAATAAGTTTCTAATTTGGTAAACCAAGATTGGATGGGCTAGCTCTTTTAGTATCAAGGCTTGCATTGCAAGCTCTGTTCAGAAGACTGTTCATCTTCTAGTTTTCATGCCTGGGATTTTCATGAGGTTGAATTTGGATAAATGCATCACTAGGATGTACAGAAATAAATGTAGGATTTTCCAATAACATTCATATCATTCCCAAGGTTTCCACATCCTCAATACTTTCTAGTTTCCTTTAACTGATTTCCATGAGAGTAAACACAATCCAGAAATGTTACTGAAGAAACTAATATATCAACATCCATAAATACAAGACCAATAATTATATGATAGTTCATATCTATCAAAGATTTAGCACTGTGATAGGCACACAGAGATGGCTTAAATTAAAACTGTTATAATCAATAATGTAAACAAAACAAGAATGTTACAGTCTCCTTGAATGTGATTTACTCAAAGTTCAGTTGTACTGGTGCTCTAAGAATTCAGACAGACATTTATTACTTTAACTATAAAAAAACATCAAGATGAGAACATTAGGTAGATAAACATCCAGCTTTATTTATAGCTATCTGGTGACTCATGACAGTTATCTCAATTTTTATACTTGACAGAAGAGGATTCCAGGTATATATAAAAGAAAACTGACCAAAATTTCATGATATCTAGTATTTGATTTGATCTAGATAGATTCTAGAGCACTTCAGCACCATGCCATGGAATGGATTATAAAATTTTCAGTTTAGGGTACATGGTTGCCCTAAGCTAAACAATGATTTTGTTACAGTTGAATGATAGGTAACAGCTGTAATTTGAATGTTTTGCAATAAAGTAGTATTTTTTTTACCAGAATGTACTTTTACTCTATCCTGTAAATATTTATTGATTATATATTTTGCTAAGTTAAATGCAAATGAATAATCACAGTTTCATTGTAAATGATCTCATATTTTTAAAGCAAGAAAAAACCCTTATTTTTGAACTTTCTACACAATATCTGAAACACACAACAAATAATTACACAGTTGCTGTTAATGCTTGATAACAATGTAAACAACCCAAATATTGGGGTTAAAGTCAAAGACTAAGGATTACACCATTATTTGCAATTACCCTTCACTTAGAAACTACTTCTGCCAACAGATTCGTAAGAGAATTCCATTTCAAAAATTGTACATATAACTGTGACATTGTGAATTAAAATTTTATTTTCTGTTGAGTCATGCTGGTGGTTACCTGGCAATAACCTATTAAGAACGCACCGATGATTACATGGTAATCAAGGATTTAAAGGATAACAAACTCTGTTGCAGAAATTCCAATTTGTAATTTACTCTTTAAAAATTTTGTTATGGGAGATAAAATTCAAAATAGAGTTTATTATGAGTAGGAATTCTGTAATTTAGACTTTCACAAGAGTTTCCCTACCTTCCTTGTTTGGATTTCTCAACATGGAATTGTGTCATATAATTGCCAAAAGAAGGCAGTGTCTACTAGATTTTACTTGGGTGGTAATAGTATAGATGAACTTCAATTTTCAGAAGCTGATGAAACTTTTAAAACCTGAGGTAAATCAAAGAAAATTCAGAGCAATACTATTTTCAATCTGTGTGATATTCCTTATTGTATCATTATTTTATATTCTCTGAAACAGTACCAACACAATCAATGACTCAAAGAAATCAACAGCTTTCTCTTAAAAAGTGAGCTATATAGATCAGAAAATTTTAATGTGTTTTTAATATCCTTTCCTAAGGAGCAGGATGTTACTGGTCCCTTGGACAATAAAGATTAACTTTTATACAAATTAGACTGGCTATTTAGGTCCAAAAGTATTTGCTATGAGGAATAACAATTGGGAGAGAATAGAGTGCAATTAAGTGCAATGTAAGCACATCATTACATTCTTCAGTGACTTTGTTTTGAATGTCCTCTTCTTGTGATTCTAAGTGAAAAATATGTTTTAAGAACTCTCTTCATGTGTTACGTAACAATACAACTTCCTTTTATCCCTTCCTCTTTCTGGATTCAGGTAAAGATAAACCCTTTATTACTTTTTTTTAAATGAAAGCCACTAACTCTTTCTTTGTTCTTAATCAGATTCCTCACCATGTTTTTTCAGGCCTTGAACTTGCAATTCTCCTCCAATCCCAGTGACTTCGGAGGCAGAGGCAGGAGAATTGCAAGTTCAAGGCCAGACTCAGCAATTTAGTGAGGCCCCTAAGCAACTTGGCAATATCCTGGCTTGAAATTAAAAATTAAAAAGGTCTGGGGATGTGACTCAGTGGTTAAGTACCCGTGGGTTCAATTCTCACTACAAAAAATAAAAGTAAATGGAATAATATACATAAGTATTTGTAAAACGTATGACACATAAACTATGTAAAATACATGTTAGTTATTATTGATTTATTATTATAAATGCTGTTGCTTCCTTCAAATAATTGTTAATCTTTCTAAAATACAAAAATTTAAGTCACACTCTTATATCTTATATCATGCCTCTTAACAGACCTTTAGTATTTATACAATTGCTTTCCAAACCTTAAAATTTGGTTCAAAATATTCTTGAAGTTTATGCAGTTGTCTTTTGCCATGGCCTTAATCTTTGCAGCACTCTAGATGTAAATAACTTTTCATGAAAAACAGACTCAAACGTCCCCATCCCGTGCTCATAACATTCTGTCTTCCTAGAATGATGTGTCCACTGCATAAATACATACACATATGCATGTACATGTATGCACACATACACACATGCATACACCTGTCACTCTGGATGCCTACTGATCACATTACTACTTGCCTCATCCCAAGTAACCTTTCCCATATTGCATTACATAAAATTGTGCCCCTACTGTACCTTAAGATTATTTTTCTTGTAACATCTCTAATACTCAGGGCCTCCACATTTCACAACAACCTGAATATGCTCACTCCCTTTTTATAATGTTGTTGTACTTTTATACCTTTATTTTATTTATTTATATGTGGTGCTGAGGATCAACCCCAGTGCCTCACACATGCTAGGCAAGTGCTCTACCACAAAGCCACAACCTCAGCCCCTGCCCCTTTTGAGATTGTAACTTAGTGACCTGTAGGACCTAATTTCACAGTTTTATTTATCAGACTGTCAGTAGAATATGTGCTCCATTTAAGTTTGTGTTTCCTAAATTCAGTCACAATCAGCACATTCAGATGGATAATTGTTTACTTCCTTTCTAAAAGCCTGGATTTCTGTTTATATTTCTCCTGTTTAAGTATGCTCTTCCACAATAGGACCCTGATCCCAAGGGGGGAAACAACTATGTCTAGAAAAATCTGTGAGAATAACATCAATTCATTTTTGACCATGCATCAATAAGAATCTTCATAACTGGGTAATATCAATATGTGTTACACCAGTACTTTTCTGTGTAAAAATAATAATAGGGTAAATATATCCTTAAATTCTGAAGTCTTTCTTAAAAATATATTTTAAATTCACTTGAAATGTTAAAATCACCCTCATTTTTATGGAAGTATTGCTACACCCCTCCTGAGTTCTGAAAGTAATTGTTTTGTGAAGGAGTGTTAAACTACTGAGTAAATAACATGTCTTTTGAAATTATCATAATTACACATATTTGTATAACAGACTGCAAGGAATTGTTACCATAATTACATAAAATCCCACATATAAAAGTTTCTCTTTCCTTTATTCATGAGCTATTTTTAATCTTCATCATCTTCACTATCTACACTCAGTATAGAATAAATAATGGTCTATTATCTCTCCATGAAATTTTGATAGGAAGTACATTGTTATCATGAGTAAAAGAACTTAACATTTGAATTTTTATAGAATAAAATGTACATCCACCTACATAGTAGCTAATTTATAGAGCATGGATTATATAAATTCTGTTAGCCTTAAAATCTAGGTCATGACCTAATTTGTTTCCTGATTAACCAAATTTAACTCGTTGAAATTTCATGTAATCAGAATTCTATTGCAGGCATACAAAATGTACATAGTTACTCTCAAATGGCTGATATATTACTTGTTTATCCTCAGTTGCCTTAACTTCTTAAAACCATGGTTGACAAATGTCTATCTTTGCTTGCTGCTCCTTATATCGACATTCTCCAAAGTCGTCTTATGGGAAGGTGTGTTTTCTATATTCAACATGCTTTCTCTCCTCCCACTGCTATTGTAGACATTTCTGTGGATTATTCTGTACCTCTGTGACTCTCAGACTGATAACTTCTACCTTCACTTCCTAAATGGCCAATGCTCTTCAACTCAGGTACTTCAAATGCAGCATTTCTCAAACTAAATGGTATTCCCACTTGATCTATTCTTTCTCACATTGCTGTAACACTAGCTGTTGTCTCCCATAGCCATTGAAGTAGCTATTTTACACTGTTTGTATATCCTGATAAGTTCCAAAATTTTCATTTTATCTCTACTCACTTGGTAAGTTTTCTTATCATTTTTCTCTAGACTAGACTATGGCAGCAGCACGAAAATGTCTTTTCCCCATTAGTCATTTTAACCCAGTCAACTCTGCACTCCCACAAGTAAACCTTTGCTGTGCAAGCTGCTCAAAATCCTGCAATAGCTCTCCAGAATCTGTCAGGATATAATCCAAATTCCTGAATGTGACTTTCAATGTCATTATCATTGCCATAATTACAATTTTATTCTCATATCTCAACAGTGCCCCTTTCTGGAATCAAACTTCCTGAGAAGCCTTGTCACACCAAGAATATATCATATATTACAAATTTTTCCTTGTTACCTGGATTATTCTTGCCCACTTCTGCCTCTTTATCTTTAGCTGAATGGAATACTCACAGTAATCCTTTAGGATCACCTTAACTACAAGTGGTCTTTCCCCTTTTTTACTTTTCATTTCCTTTTCATATGCTTCAACAATCTGATTTACATTGTAGTTTATAGATAAATATGTCTGTTCTCTCTCACAATGGAGAAAGAATGTTATGGATTTTAATATTTCCCTTGACTAATGAAGTTTATGGCCCACAGTATAAAATAATCTTTGTGAATGAATGAATAAATGAATGATACAAAAACCCAGAAAAAATGTATTAATAATGCTACATCCCCAAGTATAAAGGTAAGATTTCAGAAGGGATGGAACAAACAAATTTTCCTTTCTCCATTGAAAAACTACTTCACAATTTAAAACAAATGCCTGTTGCCTGGCACATGTTATGAAAATATATTGCAATGTACAACAGGAGAAAGACTGAATTCATCATGTGTTTCATGTGTCTGTAGGCCTTGACAGCAATAATAATTGTTTGGAGTTAGGTATACATTGAAATTCTCTTTTATATTTCTGACCATTCCTTATGTGGTATCTTATAGGCAGGCACTTTTTTTAAGTAAAGGAGAATTAGATAGGTGGAAGGAAGCAGACAAAATATTATTAAATATATATAGTATTCAATTATTAAAATGGAATTAGAGTTGAAAATAGTGAGTATGAAAGACTATTTTCTTTTAAAAATTAAGAATAATACTTTTAAGCATTTTAGTTATTTTTAATAAATCATTCTACTGATTCATTATCTTGAGTCATACTATGCACTCATGAGAGAAAAATACTATAAAAGTAGTAGACACATTTTTCATGGGTAAAATTATTTACTAATTTTTATATCTAGGGTATGTTTGTTAAAATATTTTAAATGTAGAATTATAAGAATAATTCAGCAAAAATAATGCTTAAAATAAAATGATAGGAATCATGACCTTGGCAAAATTAAATAAAACAAATTATACCTGAATACAGCTATAGGGTCCAAAATGAAATTATTATTTTTAACACAAGGTGGAATGGTCAAAGCAAGCCAATGAACTCATCCACTACCACAAACATTTAATATTTTCTATGATGAAAATATTCTGTATCCATAATCCTGGTGATATTGAAATGCACTGTACTTAACGTTTAGTATTTTTGACCACACTCTGCAAAGTATCTCACAAAATCAAACTTTATTCCTTCTGTCTTGCTGAGAACTTTGTACTCTTTGGTTACAATCTGCCCATTTCCCTTATTCCCTTGCTTCTGGTAGCCACCATTCTAATCTCTGGTTTTAGAGTTCAGTTGTCTTTATGTTGCACACACGAGTGAGAATATATGATATCTGTCTTCCTATGTTTGGCTTGACCTTTTATTTATAGGTACATCAGAGATAAAGAAGCCCTCAAATATGCACATATCTCAAATATATTTGTCTTTTATGAATCAGCCTTAGGTATTACCCAACTCAGGATAAGCATACTTTTTTTTTTCTCTTAAAAACAGTAGTGGAATGTATCTTATAATTAAGACCCTGGTCTTGTGGATATACATGATGGTAAGATTCACTGTAGTGTATTCACACATGTACGTAGGAACGTTATGTCCAATCCATTCTAATATCTTTCCTATTCCCATCCCCCTTTCTTCCATTCATTCCCCATTGTCTAATCCACTGAACTTCTAATCTTACCTCCCCCCTTATTATGTGTTAGCTTTTGTGTTGCTATGAAAAAGGGATGAAAATTATCTCCAGGTATTACTATAGAGTAATATCCTGAAAATATTGGAAATAAAGAAAATAAGGTGAAGAAAAAACAGTAGTGGAAAAAAGATGGCCAGTATATCCAAATATTAAGACAACAAACTCACTTGTGTCCTTATTCTATGTATGTAGCAATTGAAGGAGAACATTTCATCCTTGAGAAAATATTAGTCTTAATATATTGTTGAAGTTGTTGAGAAAATGGAAAGCCTATGACCTGAATTCCACACTTACCGCACTGTGTTTTTTTTTTTTCTGGCAGTTTCTTCAAAATCTTTAGTTATTTTAGAGTTGAAAACCATATTATCCCAAGAGTAAAGAATCAAGTGGTACTTCTTAAGGAATACATCATTGCTCTTTTTCAACCAAAGTAGTTCTTGAATATAGTAATTGCCCCTTTCAATCAAATAGGTACATTCCTCTTGTGTTCTTCATCCTATTTGTAAGATCTTTCCATTTATATTTAAAAGAACCTTCTTGCATGCAAATTAAAAGAGAGGATCCTATACCTTTATTGTCCAAGAAACAAAGTGTTTTCTATTTCTAAATATTTCTTGAGGTTACATGGAAAACTACCATTTGTGAAACTCCTCTAATTCTGTTACATGCATTTCCCTACAAAATCTACCAGACAGTTCATACATGACAGAATGTAAGTGCTAAAGAAACAAAGACATCAACCAAAGCAATCCTCTCATTTTATGGACATAAGATCTAAGGAAGTGTTATATCTAAATCCTTAAATTTTTGAAACAGAAATGTAACATGGTCATTGATTGAAATAAAAAGCCTTGAGTATTTACAGACTCTACTCAATTTTCTTTGCCTCAGTTCAAATCTCAGGTGAACTAAATATCCTGAACAACTCTAATTTTATTAGATTTTTGTCAGGTTGATTTAGTTTAAAATAATGAGGAATTGAGGGCCTCATTTCAATGATGAAATCAAAATACAAGTGAATAATCAAGGTCACAGTTGAGAAACAGCATGTTGCAAATAATCTAAGTTAATAATGTAGATAAAATTTTTAGAAATGAACACTAGAAAAACTGTATTATGATTAACTGCAGACATAGTGATGTTTTGTAAATATTGAACCTTCTAATTCCTTGGATCACAATGTAATTAAATTGCAGTATTGTTGAATTATTATAGTTTTAAATTATAATACTACATGCTTATAAGTGAAAACGTAGAAAATACAAAAAAGCAACAAAGCAAAATGCTTATTGTTCAAATTCACAAATATCTGTGTTATTTTTAACCCTTAATAGATTTTGCTTAATAAAGCTATTCTTCAAGATACTTAAAATTGAGTTAGAAGGGAAGATGGATGTGAAGAAAAAAGGAAATGGCCAGATTAATAATGTCAAATCACTTATGTCCTACAGACTAAATATTCTACAGAAGCCATAGAAGGATGTCTCAATAGGAAGTGAGTGAGCTTTACTGAGGAGGGTGCAATCTGTGCTCTAAAGAAGCAGTAAAACATTAATAAAAATTGCCTCCATATATATGCCACAAAAAATGAAGCAGTATATGGAATGTTTTATCAGTAAGGGATAATATGATTATCAAAGGCATGAGGAATAAATCAATTTAAGAGTAATGTAGTAAGAAAATTACATTTAAGAAAAGGGTCTTAGGATTCAGCAGGCTTGGGATTGAAAGAAAATACAAGATAAATGATGAAACATAATTCTGGAATGTCTTAATGGAAAATCAAATGGTATAATCAAAGCAGAAAGATCAGAATAGTCTGACAACAGGGTGCAAAACAATCCAGAGTGGGAAGAGAAAAAGAGGCAAAGACATGTTAAAATTATTTCAATAAATCAAATATAACAGATTGAGTATTTAATGAGAGTGATAAAGAGATAAAGGGATAGTATCACAAAGAAAAAACAAAAAGATCTATATATGAGTTCTATTATGTACTGATAATATGATTAATATATTTGAAACCTGAGAATTTTTTTTATTTTTCCTTTAAACTCAGAGGGAAAAGAAACAAGGCAGATGTAGGTGAGGGGAGATGCATACCTCTATTTTGCCTTCCTCATTCTTTAGTTAAGAGGAAGCAAAGTGTTTCATGAATTGCAAAAAGTAGTAAGAGCATTTCTGCCTCAATTTTGAATACCAAGAGGAGGCTAAAGTTCAGGGCAACTGTGAAAACACAAGAGATGTAACTCAGGAAGCAAATGACATGAGCCAGATAGCCTAGTTTGCCCTCCCAGGCTTTCCTAGTTTTTGTAGGCCAGTCACTGGCCTAGCCACTGTAAATAGGTTATAGTAAGCATACAACAGAAGTATAGACTGTGCTATGAAAATGATGGAAACCAAGCCAGACACATTAGGGGTATGTTCACAGTTGCTAAATAAACCAGGGATCCTTACAAGGCCGTAATCAAACACAATGAATTTGGATTATTAATTTTTCCATGTGTGAATTTCAATCAAGATGCCAGCAGAACCCTCAATGGATGGATCCTGTCAGCAGTCGCGGAAAAATCCAGCATGAACTCAGGGGATCCATTTCCTCTCAGCTACACGATGTCAGGAAACCAATTTGTCCATACTTCAGATGATATTTTAGATAGAAGCAGAAAACTTTTAAAGAGAAAGCAGTCCTCAAAAAGGACAGCATGAAAACTAAAGAGACTGATTACGTGACAGAATTAGGATGAGTTTGGACCAGATTATATCAAGGTTAGTTTACCTCATGGCACAGCAAGAAGGAAGATGAGAATATTTATTATAAATAACAGATTCTACTTTACTTTCCTCATTTATGAGTGATATACCAGTAATGTAAGACTCCACTACTAAAACTGTAATTGTCATTTCCTTGTATATTTAAGATATGTTGATACAACCCAATAAAGGAAGACTATATAACCATTTCCTTTCCTTAGTGAGTCAGGGAATCCATGTAAGTGGAGAAATATGGGCCCCATGAGCCAGGTAAACTTCTACAATTCTTTGTACATAATAGGTATTTTAGTTAATGGTCTGTTGGGAATCATTAGATGGGAGTCATATATTTATTTGTAAGTTGTCTAGGAGAAAGAGTATCGATTAAGAGACCCTCAAGTTGTGACACAGCATTGGTCTCTTAGAAAACTGCACTGAAGGGAAAAAAAGAAAATGGGACTTTTACCCAAGAATAGAAAAAGAAAAACTATGAAAGTTCTTCAGGTTAAAAAAAATAGAAAAAAATACACAGTTTCCCTTTCTCAGTGTTTTAGGGTAAAAAACAAAAATGTGCCCACAATGCTAGGGTATCTGTAGCATCTTTCTAGCTCTAACAGCTAAAATATTTCATGTACTCATGAAATACCAACATAAAAATAATCAGCCTAATTGCTTATATTTCTTATCTCATCTAAATGAAAGCATATTCCTGGACCAAAAATTCACAATTCCAGTGGGAATAATAAAACAAACAGAGGAAATGGAGTGATAAAGACTGATAGCACAATTTGCTTGTCTTTTTTCATGACCATTAGCTTTAGTTTACAAATTATTAAAAATACAAAAGGATGTGGCTCTTATTTCAGCAGAGAAGAAGTTCTATATATTATTTCTTTTGAACCAAGGGGCAAAGATATCCAGTCAGGAATATAATTTGGCAATGGGAAAACAAAGAAAAATGTGCAATGCTTCCCACAATGAATGGATACCAGTAGTAGTGTCAACCACAGTGCTAGCCCTTCCATATGTCTAAGGGGTGTGCCAGCCTGGGCCAGCCAGATAGTACCTTGGGACCTTGGAGAGAAAATGGTTAGAATGGGGTTATCCTTATTGGAATGTTCTAGATAAACTGTTCATAAACCACTGCTTTTTTGCTTCCTACAAATTTTCCTTCATGTTCATCCTTGAGGTCTGTGATGAACAACAAACTATGTATCTGAACCATTGTTCTTTTGATATGTTCTTTCCTCTTAAGATAATCTGAGTCAGGTTGTCTTCCTTATATTAAGAATATAAATTAATAATATAAATGGAGAATTATCATATAATGGAGGCTTCAACAATATTACCTTGTACAAGTTCAAGTCCCGAGAAGAATGTGTTTTATACAATAATACTGATTTCTGATCATATATGAAACAGGTAATTTTTATTCTACATAGAATTCTAGGAACTGAGATTTTGTGAAATAGTTAGATATGTAAGGAAAGATACAAGTAAATGTATTGGTTAACATTAAGCTCTTATTAACATCATGAATCAGTATTTTAAATGTTTTTACTATATTACAATCATTTATATACCATTTTTTTAACTATTGTTGTAAACTACCAGCCACTTTTGTGCCAGGATGTAATATAATCTGTACAAGAAAAGTATTAATAATGCTGAGGTGTTCAGATAAAATTTTCCTTTTTTTCTTTTACCAACCATATCCTAATCCCACATTAAAAATGAACCAGGAGGCCAGATATATCTGTTCCTTTGCTAATTTTGGTGCATGATATATCAGATTTGGGCAATGAACAATGTGGAGAAATATGGCACTAGGAGATTGGAATCAGGATTCAGGGGAACTACTGCACACAATAAGTTTGGAAGAACCCCAAGGGCCATGAAATACAATTGATGTCCATCTGTGTCAGGTTCATGTTTAGTTTCACAGCCTCTGTTTCATTTGTAGTGCCGCCAATTTCTCAAGCACCAGAAGAGGAATGGTGGAAGGTGTTAATTAGGGTGCTGATATCTGCTACTTCAAAGTAAATTATAAACATTTTAAGCTTCATACAGTAAAGATAAAT
>PVHX01030393.1:0-15911 GCA_004024805.1 Geosciurus inauris | reverse complement strand
ACTGGGGATTGAACTCAGGGGCACTAGACCACTGAGCCACATCCCCAGCCCTATTTTGTGTTTTATGTGGAGACAGGGTCTCACTGAGTTGCTTAGCGCCTCACCCTTGCTGAGGCTGGCTTTGAACTTGCAATTCTCCTGTCTCAGCCTCCCAAAGTACAGGGATTACAGGCGTGCACCACTGCACCTGGCTTGTACTTTTTTTTTTTTTAATCTCACTATTTGAGTTTCCTTAAACACTACTTCAGGGAGAAACAATCTGAATTACAACTCTTTCAGCTGTAATTGATTGTTATTGTACCAGATCCTTGCTGTTGGGCAGGACAGATATAGGACAAAGGAGTTTTTTCTAATTTTATTCAATCTTTAAATCAGTCTATGTCTGAGGACTATGACTTTCACAAATGTTTCATCAATGTGTACCACTCCCACTGGCATCCTTACTCCCATATCTTTTTTTTTTTGTACCAGGGATTGAACTCAGGGGTCCTTGACCACTGAGCCACATCCTCAGCCCTATTTTGTGTTTTATGTAGAGACAGGGTCTCACAGTTGCTTAGCGCCTTGCCGTTGCTGAGGCTGGCTTTGAACTCGTGATTCTCCTGTCTCAGCCTCCCAAAGTGCTGGGATTACAGGCGTGCAACACTGCACCCTGCTCCTTACTCCCATCTCTGACTGCAATATTTCCAATATTTTCCTTTGAAACTTCATCTTTAATTGACTTTGTTTTTAATTCACAACCTAATCCTATCAGAGACATGAGGTCTTTTTGGAATCTTTAGCAGGAAATTGGTAGTGTATCTGGAAAGAAAACTGTGAAACTGTGAGGGTTTCCCTAAGTCTACAGGACACCAAGGTTTCCTTAATCTCAAATTAGCCTGTATTCTGTCTCCAGCCATTCTTCAAGATTATATATACCAGTCGACAGCTCTAGCAGTATATTGTTGGATTCAAGAAATGTAATTTGATTTTTAGACATTTTTGTTACTGTGAGGATAAGATTGATGACTTTTGATTACTTAACATCAGAGATGAAACATGAAGTCAGTTTCTTAATTTTAAAACAATGTTTAAAAACCTATTTAATTTCATACATTCTTTCCATTTCTATACTCTTTTTTCCTTCTCTGATTTTATTTCCATTTTATCATCCATTTTATTTGGGAAATGCTTTTGTTGAATACAGAAAACCAATGTGATTAATTCTATTTCATGTTTTTAATCTTATTCCTACACCTTCTGTAGACTGTTTTTAATTTCTTTATATAGAATAATTTATATAATTTTTATATATTGAGTAGTTTTATATATTGAATAGTTTATAGTTTATCAGATCTACATTGTATTTTTTCTACTCATTCTTTCTTAAAAATATTCAATTCTATTGTGTAATTAAAAATTAATAAATAAATTTTTTAAAAAAGAAACAAGGTGAGGGAGAGAAAGACTTGGAATGAATGAGTTGGGTTGAACTAAATATGATGACCTCTAGTTGAACTACAGAGGCTTATAGCTGAGACACCTCATAAGTTAGAAAGGTTAACAGAAAAAAATATATCATTGAAAATTTTTATATATCAATTTTAGAAGTAAAATATTGTCTATCAGTATCATTTCAATGTGTATTACTGTAATTATGCATGAGACCTATTAATGTAAGTTTATAAGCCCTATATACTTGTTTATATTTTATTCATTTTTATTGCATTGTGTTAACTTACTGTTTGTATGTTCTTTTTTTTTAAAATGAGAACACTTTTTTTTTAATATCTTTATTTTATTTTTATGTGGTGCTGAGGATCAAACCCAGTGCCTCATGTGTGCAAGGCGAGCACACTACCACTGTGCCACAACCCCAGCCCCTGTTTGTATGTTCTTTAGATATTAAAACAATTAAATTTTTTTTTTTGGTGCCAGGGATTGAACTCAGGGGCACTCGACCACTGAGCCACATCCCCAGCCCTATTTTGTGTTTTATGTAGAGACAGAGTCCCACTGAGTTGCTTAGCACCTTGCTGTGGCTGAGGCTGGCTTTGAACTCGTGATTCTCCTGTCTCAGCCTCCCAGAGTGCTGGGATTACAGGCTTGAGCCACTGCGCCTGGCTATAATTAAGTTTTACTTCCACTTATGTATCACAAACAAACCAAAATATAAAGTGCTTCTAGAATTTAAAAAATAAAAAAGAGTGCTGTACTGACCATATTGGTGAATAAATATTTTGGCCAGACTTAATTATGTCTTTGGACATAATCAGAAGTGGAACTGATTAAGGGTTTGTACATTTTAAAGCTTTGGGCAAATATTGCCATATAGCCCTTAACAAAGTTAGCTCAACCTGCACTCCCAGCAGCTGATTGAGAGGGCAAATGCCTCCTTTCTTGAATATAGTCCTTCCATCTGAGTACTGTTCCCCCATGGGGGGATCCCGGCCAGAGGATCCCACACTCATGATATCCTTTATTTCTTTGCAGTTGAACTGTATACCCTGCTGCCATGATCTGGCTCATCAGTAGTGCCAATCGCCAAGTAGCAGGCTTTGTTATTGCCACCATAGGATGGATCTTCTCTAGCATTTCCATGGGCCTTGTGGAATGGCGAATGTGGTACATGAACAACCCCCTTGTCACCCGCCCTGGTGTTGCCTGTGTGGGAATGTGGAGAGTTTGCATTTATCACCATGACAACAACATCAGCCATAACAAAATGTGTTACCAATACACCTACGGTGATGACTTCCTTCCTTCCGACATTCGTGTTGCTCAGCACCTCTTGCTGGCAGCCAGCATCCTGGGGCTCTTGGGGAAAGCCTTCACCATCCTCGCCTTGAGGAATGTGTACATGGGAATTTTTCAGAGGAAGTCTTGCTGCAATGCATTCATTGTTTCAGGAATTCTGAACATTATTGCTAGTGGCTTTATCTCAGTTGTTGTGTTCTGGAATTACTACTCCATCATGATCCTAGAGGGGATTGAATTCCCTTTGTCTTTCCATGTGCCCTTCAAGCCAGATTCTCAGGAAGTTGGGAGTGCCCTTATAGTGGCAACACTAGCTGCCTTCCTGTTTTTGTTAAGTGGGACAATTTTCCTTTCCTACACTTTCCCCCTGAACATCCAAGTGCATCCTGGGGTTTGAAAAACGAATTTCCAGGTTGCCTGGACTTTTCAAATCCATTATTTCCAGGAGTTTATGGGAAGTATTATCTGAATGTTCTACCAAGTATTTCCAAAGACTCAAGACCATGGCAAAAGTGATTCAGGACAGATAGAGGCCAACTGACTCTTTCCATTATCTTTCACGTCTGAATTTAGTTCCTCGATTGGTTGTTTGGAACATTCATTAAAATAAAACCTTTCATTAAAATAAATCTATGGGTCTGGATTTTAATTATTATGGCCTACTACAGTGTGCAGAAATAAGAGTGTCTGAGTATGTTGAAACTTCTCACATCTCCCTCTGAAACTTCTCCTAAAATGAAAGTGGACCTCATTCCTTCTCTATTATCATGATAAAAACATCTCTCTTCCCTATTAAGTTTTCCAAAATGGACAAAAGTAGAGAGATGATTAGCGTAAGGAATCTCCACACACCCATCACCAGACTCAACAATTGGAAAGATTCTGCCATATTAGCTCTACTTTCTTTTTCTTAAGTATTTTAAAGCAAACCCCAGCCACAATATCCTTCAATACTATTCTCTTTAAAAACTGACATTTCCTTACATTACTGACTGCTTCTAAAAAATCTTAATTCCTTGTTATCAAATACTCAGAGTTTTTAAATGTCTCCAAAATAGTTTTATTCATTGCACACAAGCTGTGCTCCCTGCCTTTGATGCTGTAGTCTCCAACACTGACCAGGTGCACACAGTTGCGTGGCACCCCTCTGCCTTTCATTTATTTTAAATGATTCTGGTATGTTGAACAATTTGGATCAATTGTCTATTAACTGGCTCCCTCTGGAGGTCTGATGAGCTTCCAGGTCAGTTGTATCAGGAAAAGCATTTCCTAGGTGGTGCCATGTACTTCAAAGTGATTCTGGTATACCACTTGGCACATGGTAACTGTCACTCTTAGTGACACTAAGATTGATCAGAGAGCCAGGTGTGGTGGTGCACACCTGTAACTTGGTGCTCCACAGGCTGAGGCAGGAGGATTGCAAGTTCAAAGCCAGCCTCAGTGACTTAGCGAAGCTAAGTAACTCAGAGGGACACCCCCCACCCCGTATATGGGGGAGGTGCTAGGGATGTGGCTCAGTGGCTCAGTGGTAAAGTGCCTCTGGTTCAATCCCCAGTACCAAAAAAAACCAAAAAAAAACAAAAACCCCAAAACCAAAAAACATTGATCAGTGACTCCATGAGGGGAAAGGCTGATGTCTCTTGTAAACTTCCTAATCAAACTCTACCTAGCCCTAATGATTTCACCTCTGGACTGTCCCTGTTGGAATCAGTTTTCATACTGAGGATTCCACATTTACTTGCTAATGTGAACATTCTTGCCAGAGTTATTAGCTGGAAGCTTTTGTAAAGAGTTTTAGGTCATCAAACACAGCCATTTGGTTACTCTGAAATTCAGTCATACAGAAGAGACAGGGTGGGCTGGGGATGTAGCTCAGTGGTATAGTGCTGCCTAGCATGCCTGAGGCCCTGGTTCCATCCCCAGCACTGGAGGAAGGCAGGAAAATGCTTCATCCTTTCCCTCTAATTGTTTTCTAGAGTTGAGAGAATGTGTTGGTGACCATTGGTGTTTTCCAGTGTACTGCATTTTTGTTTTGCTCTTTCAGTTTTTTTTTTTAAATTTTTTGAGTATTGGCTCAATGTTTTTTTTTCTGGCAGTACTGGGGATGAAACCCAGGGCCTCACACATGCTAGTTAAGTGCTCTACCATTGAACTACATCCCCAGTCACCCATTTAAAAAAATTATTTTTAGACAGGAGCTCATTAAGTTGCCCAGGTTGGCCTATAACTTGTGATTGTTCTGCCTCAAAACTAGCTGGGAGGGCTGGGGCTGTAGCTCAGTGGCAGAGCTCTTGCCTAGCACGCGTGAGGCACTGAGTTTGATCCTTAGCACTGCATAAAAATAAACAATGAAGGGGCTGGGGATATAGCTCAGTTGGTAGGGTGCTTGCCTTGTGTGCACAAGGCCCTGAGTTCAATCCCCAGCACCACAAAAAAAATAAAATAAAGGCATGCTATCCATCTACAACTAAAAACAAAAAAAATTTAAAAAAAAAACTAGCTGGGATCATAGGTGTGCACCACTACTCCTGGTTTTGGATATTGAACTCATGAAATTGTTCTCAAGTTTTCATTATGGAAATTATCAAGTGCGTTCAAAAGTAGAGACAGTGGTTCCAATTTCAATAATTATCAGTATTGAACAGTCATGTTTCATCTCCATCCTTTTCACCTGCCTTGACCCCTGCCTTGGATTATTTTGTAATGAACCCCTGGGAATAGGTATTTTACTTGTAAGTACTTCAGTACACATTCTTGTGCACAGGCAGGAGAAGGGGCTCAGCCCTGTTTGGCAGCTGCTTTCCTTATGGCAGCTAGGATATTGCTCCAATCCTCTCACTTTCTCTTGGTGCAGATGTGTGTTCCTCCTCCTTCTCCTCCACCTCCTCCTCTTCTTCCTCCTCCTCTTCTCCTCCTCCTTTACTTCCCCTTTCTCCTTTTTTTTCAGTACCAAGCACTGAACCCAGAAGTGCTTAACTACTGAGCCACATTCCTCCTTTTTCATATTTTACTTAAAATATAAAAAAAGAGACAGGGTCTCACTAAGTTGCTTAGGGCCTCGCTAAGTTGCTGAGACTAACTTTGAACTTGCAACCCTCCTACCTCAGCCTCCCGAGAGGCTGGGATTACAGGTGTGTGCCACTGCACTCTTCTTGATGCACCTGAGGGCCTATTTGTCTTTGGAGTCTTGGAACAGCTTCATGGTATACTACTTGTACTGGACAAAGCCACACACCTCTCCAATCACATCCCACCCAAACTTAGTGAGCTGGGTGAGATGCCTTCAGCATCAGCTGTACCTCCACTTGATCATGTTCTTGTGACTTTATGGCTCTTCCTGAGGCCCATGGCCATTGGTGGAGCAGAGACATAGCTGCTGGTCTTCAATGACTGCCATGGCAGAAAGCTCAATATGCATTTTGAAAAGGTAAGACTCCTTTCTCCTCCTTTCCTTCTTCCACCCTTTGCCTCCGCATGTGGTACTTCCATAACCATGTTGCCACTGTCAGACCAGAAGAGTTATCAGTAATTTCTTTTTTTCTTTTTTTGGTACCAGGGATTAAACTCAGGGGCACTCGACCACTGAGCCACATCCCCAGCCCTATTTTGTGTTTTATGTAGAGACAGGGTCTCACAGAGTTGCTTAGCGCCTCGCCATTGCTGAGGCTGGCTTTGAACTAGCAATTCTCCTGTCTCAGCCTCCCAAAGTGCTGGAATTACAAGCGTGAGCCACCACGCCCGGCTTATCAGTAATTTCTTCATGTTCTCAAATACCAGATCCATGTTTAAATTCTCATGATTGACTTATAAGTGCTTTTAACAGTAACTTTTGGGTTTCTATGTGTTCAAACTGTTGCACTCATTTGCAGTCACTAGTCCTTTTCTTTCCTTTGATTTTTCTTTTTTGGTATTGGAGATTTAACCCAGGGACATTTTACCACTGATCTACATTCTCAACCCTTATTTTATTTTTTATTTAGAGACCAGGTCTCACTAAGTTTCTTAGGACCTTGCTAAGTTGCTGAGGCTGGCCTTGAACCTGTGATTATCCTGTCTTAGTCTCCTGAGTCACTGGGATCATAGGTATGCACTACCACGCCCAACACACTATTCTATTTTTTTGGTACTGGGGATTGACCTCAGGGGTCCTCTACCGCTGAGCCACATTCCCCCATTTCCTAATCTTTGGTTGCTTATTTATTTATTTGTTTGTTTGCTTATTTTGTAGTGCTGGGAATGTAACTCAGAGTCTCATTCATGCTAGGCAAGCACAAGTTTCACATTTCCTTTACCAGTTAAAAACCCACTGAGAGGCTGGGTGCAATGGTGCTCACCTATAATCCCAGCAGCTTGGGATGCTGAGACTGGAAAATCACAAATTCAAAGCCAGCCTCAGCAGTGGCGAGGTGCTAAGCAACTCAGTGAGACCCTGTCACTAAATAAAAAACACAAAATAGGGCTGGGGATGTGGCTCAGTGGTGGAATACCCAAGTTCAATACCCGGTACCAAAAATAAAAAATAAAAAAAACCCCAACTGAGAGTATTAATGAGCACAGATACATCCTGATAAACACCATTTTACTAACAACTTTGAGTGTTCCTTCCTACATTAACATTTGAGAGTAAGAATAATTTTAATAAGCCAAAACTGACACTGCAGCCATTTTCCTTTTCTCCAATAAACATGACTAAAACATGTTGGTCTTGAGAGGGCAGGACTTGACTGCAGAAGCTCTGTCTCAGGAGTACAACTAATTCTAAAGGCAGGGAGGTCTTGGAGACATCTCGAGGACCTGACTCCCATGGTCTGCACAGTGGCAGTGATATGACAGTGGGTCTCATGAGTCTTCTTCTGGTTTGACTTTAAGAACACTTTATTTCAATGATAATCTTTGGAACACTTTTGATGGCACATAATTCACATACAGTAAGATTTACCCTTTTTTTTTTGTGGTGCTGGAGATTGAACTCAGGGGCACTCGACCACTGATCCACATCCCCAGCCCTATTTTGTGTTTTATGTAGAGACAGGGTCTCACTGAGTTGCTTAGCGCCTCGCCGTTGCTGAGGCTGGCTTTGAACTCGTGATTCTCCTGTCCCAGTCTCCCTAAGTGCTGGAATTACAGGCTTGTGCCAACGCGCCCGGTTGATTTACCCTTTAAGTGTGTAATTCGGTAGTTTTTAGGTCATTCCCAGCACTGTGCAACCATTACCACTAATTGCAGAACAGTTTGTCACTCTCAGAAGAAACCCCATACACGTTGGTGGTCTCCATTAGTCTCTGAGATTTTCTCAGGTGTATCTTACACATGACATGCTCATGACGTTAAATAAGCCATGCCATTCTTTCAGTGAGCCCTAGATTTGGAAACAGGATTTAGAAACCACAATTTGGGCACTGATGGTGCTTATTCTACTGGGTTGGCATTATATCTAGGTTTTTTAGTAGACAGAATTAGGATATATGAGTATTAAACAAGAATATAAAAATTATGATGACTTTCAATTCAACCTTAACTTACAGAATTTCAATTGACTTGCCTTTATATACTGCATTTCTTTCTCTCAGATTAAAAACTTGACAGTATTAGCACACTTATTTATTTATTTTATTCTACACCATACAAAGTTAAAGAGTAATATTAATAATATCATTATTAGCCATGAGATCACTAGATAAAGCTTTAGGAGTTTTCTTTCTTTCTTTTTTCTGGTGCTGGGGATGGAAAACTGGCCCTTGAACATGCTAGGCCATGTGCATTATCACTAAGCAACACTGTCCAGATCCAAGTTGAAGGTTTTCTGAAGCTCCATTTGTCTCTAAAATTAATTTTAGATATAAATTAGATATAAAAATTAGATATAAATGCTGGGAGCCATCCGTGAATTGGGTGTGAGGTAAAGCGATGTGGAAGCCATTAGGCAGAAAGTCTGGGATTGGGAATTCCAGCGGCAATCCTGCTGGTTTGAGGATGCTTGGTTCATGTGGCTTCCTACCTAGCTCCACCAAAAGTTCACCATAGCATAGGAGATGGGGTGAACTGTTGGAGCCACACAGCCTCTAGGAGGAGATGGGTGTGGCTTGCCAAAATGCCAATCAATCTGTTTACTGCAAAACCTCTGCCACACCAAGAAGCAAGCACCAAACCAAGAGTACCAAGACTCCTCCCACTGAAACCTTATCCCTACCTTTGATGTACTCCCCTGGAGCCATTTTTTAGTTGTTTAGTTCCAGCTCCTATCAGGACTGCAAGACTTATCAGGTGCTCCACTTTTATCTAATTTCTGGCTCTGTCTCTATTTTTTACTAATTATTTCAGACTTTGTATTTCTCAGGCGGCTCACAGCTTCTGAGTAGGAATCTACCCTGGCAGGGTGCTGGCAACCCTGCAATATATAAATACATATAAATAGCCCAAATATTTATTTGGGCATATGACTGGAAATTTAGTCCAATTCTGTGTCCAGGAGGAAAGAAAATGGGACTATAGGGAACACCAAGTAGTGTTCAGTGCCGTTTTTCATGAAGCTTGATGAGCTGATCTTAATTCACTTGGAGGCCTGAAGAAAGGTCTGTGGAGAAGCCAGTTTGATATAACAAGATATAAATATAATGAGAGGGTTTTTGTGATCAGATCATCTATTCTATGAACCTTTTATTATTCAAATAGTGTGCATCTCAAGATATACAAATAGGCCAACACAATGAAGTGGCTAGAAATAGACATAGCAGTATACAGCAGCTTGGCGTATGACCCACGTGGCACTGAAACATGGAGAAAAACACGACTTTAGAATAGCTAGGAAAGTTAGTTATCCATAAGTGAGAGATGAAATTAGATCCATCCCTTAAACTAGGCAGAAGAATGAAAGCATTTTCCTTATGATAATTTTAGGATGAAATCCATGGACTACCCCTGCAACATCTAAGTAAAGAAAGTTTCCTTAAATAAGGTGCGCTCGCGTGCACACACACACACACACACACACACACACACACACACAAACTGTAAGGAGAAAATGGATACATATCCCTACATTGACTGCCCAGATGGAAGAGTAGTATACAGAATATTAAGACGTTTTACACATCAATAAGAAGAGAACAAAGTACAACAGAAAAATAGAGTATATGAGCAGAGATTTTATCAGAGAGATAAAATCTGAATGGCTAAGTATGTGAAAAGAAGCTAAACTCACATGAGGGGAACATTACACAAATCCACAGTGAGTCAGTATTCACACACATGAGATTGCAAAATGAATGTGCTGGTTCTCTAGCTCATACATATATTGGAATTGCCTGGGGAGCTCTAAAATACTGATGTCTATGCATAACGGTAGACAGTGCATTTCATTTGTCTGGGCAGACTTTCTCAACCTCAGCATGGTTGATTGTGTCAGCCTGGCTTACTTATTGAGAGTCTGTCTTTCTGCGCTGTAGGATGCTTAGCAGCCTTCCTGGTCTCTACCCTCTAGGAGCGTATCATAATCACCGGGTTGTTTTGCAATTTAAAATTGATGAAAAAGCAAGCATTTGATATAGTCCTAAGTGACTTTAATGGTAATTTCATCTTTCAGAAGCCAGAAGTGGGGGAAGGGAGCAAATTATTCTCTCTTTTTTAGGATTTTAAACCTCCACTTCTTCAGTGGCTTAGTCAACCGTCAGAGGCAATACGAGCAAGCTTGACTCAGGGACTTTACCCACAGAGAGTTCAGAACACAAGCACGGATATTCACAGTGCTGTAGACACACAATAAGCTTGCAATAAACACATGAATGAAGTAGAAAGAGTTCTATGAAGTGTAGTCTTTTTTCTAGTCTCACATTTTGGAGTTGACTTTTCTTTGCCCCCTCTCCCCCAGGAGAAGCATATATAAGTTTGTTGGTTTTTTTTTGTACTGGAAATTGAACCCAGGGGCACTTTATCACTGATACACATCCCCAGCCCTTTTTACTTTTATTTGGAGACAGGGTCTTGCTAAGTTGCTTAGGGCCTCACTAAGTTTCTGAGGCTGGCCTTGACCTTGTGATCCCTTTGTCTCAGCCTCCTAGACTACTGGGACTATGGGCTTGCCCCACTGCACATGGCTTCAGATAATTCTTTATTGTGGGGGCTGTCTTGTGCATCATAGGATATGGAACAGCATCCCTGACTCAGCCCACTGGTTTCAGTAGCAGCTGCTTCCAGTTGTGATAACCAAAAAGCTGTGACTTACAAAATCCTAGCCAACCAGCCATACACTGTCACTCCAATCCTGTTTCCTGGTGCTTATATATGACCCCAATGCACAGCGAAGTTTGTTGCCTTCAACTGCTACCAACAGTATGACCTTGGCTAGTTATTTAACTACCCTGCAGTTCTCCCTCTGTAAAATTGGAGCAGTAATTATTTCTCTTCATATGATTGTTGTGAGACTAAATAACACATGTAATGTTCTGCTACATTTTTTGGTACAATACATATTCATGGTTGCTGCTGCCAGTGCTGTGCCAACACTTAGACTGTTTCCACGATTTACATATGCATTCCTTATTCACAGGTATTTGGTTGTTTTTACTTCTTTGTTGTGAACAATGTTGCCCAAGCATCCGTTTATTTCATATCTTGGTCAATTTCTACATATCTCCCTTATTCACAGGAGTCTAGTCTGGAAGTCCAGTTGGCATTTTATGCAGGGCCGGTATCATAATAGTTCTTTTGGTAAATGTGGAGATGCCACAGCTGAAGGCAGAGAAAGAAGCACATCCTGGAATCTGAGAACTGGTAAACTTGAGTTTAATCAGCCACAAACTAGGACAGGATGGTAGAGATATAACTGATGAACTCTTAAGACAATGACCATCTTTAGTAGCCAACGTGAATTTTCTAAAAATAATCTAGCTAATTGTATTTCTATTTTTCCCTGGTCTACCTATTTTGTAGACGAATCAGTATTGTAGGTAGAAGGAGCTGCACAGCATTCTGGGACTTGAGTGGCTGAACTGCTGAGTAGAAGGAAGGAGGCTCAGCTTTGGTAAAGCAAGTGTGGGTGAGGTCCCAAAGTGGCTGTGATGGAGGCTCTATAGTTCTGTGAGGTCACTCTCTTTACCCAACCAACCAGGCCTGCAATTAAGCTAGAAAAGGAGCCCCAGGAAAGAAGGCTGGTGAGAAGCCAGTGGATGCTGTAGGGAGGCACAATGCGTCCATGAAATGGCCCTCTGTGTCTACATGGCTGATTCCAGATCTGAATGGCTATGAACCAAAGCTGCCTCTGTGAAAGGCCCCATAGGACTCATTGCCCATTTCAGGGCAGCGGCCCTTGCTCCACCTTGAGAACCAAGATCATCTGGTCCCTTAACAAGACTTGATATGAATGTCACCCTCCAATGTGAAGCCATCTGTATAGATACAGCTCAAGTTTTAAAGACAGAGAAGTTATTGCTCATCCAATTTTGAGACTCTCCTGAGTAAGGGAATCATTTCTCCCAGAAACACTGGGGCATATGAGTGATGTTAAGACTCTTAATTTCAAATAAAATAAACCAGCTTGTGGTGGTCTTGGTCAATTGTTCTTAACTGGGGTGATTTTGTCCCTTCAGGGGACACGTGGCAATGTCTGAAGACATTTTTTGGTTGCCACAACTTTAGAGGTGGGGTGCTACTGGCATCTAGTGGGTGGGAGCTGGGGAAATGCTCAGCTGCCTTCAATGCCTAGATAGCCCCAACTACAGAAAATTGTCCAGCCCCAAATATCAACAGTACCTGATTGATAAACCCTGGTGTAAATTAAAAAAATAAACTAATGAAGGTAATTTGGAAGATAATTCATGAAATTATCAATTACTAGGATAATTCATAGAATCTGAGAAGTTGAATCTGTCTCCAAAAATGAGTATTTTTTTCCATTTTAACCGCTTATTTGTGATGCTGAGCAATAAGAGAAGGTCTTGGACATTCACTAAGCTCAATTTTACATATGACTTACCACCCCAATTCCCAGTCCCTCAGGAAAGAATTTGATTGGTCCACCCTGGGTCAGAATCTACTAGAAAATTAAGCTGCATCCAAAGAGCAGTCATGCAGTAGGCACATACCATGGATATTTCCTACATGAATTAAAGACTTGGGTTTGCTAGTGGCCATTCCCATGGGCTCTGATGGTGTTCTTAGTGCAAATAAGCTGGGTGCTGTGGTACAAACTGTAATCCCAGAGGCTTGGGAGGCTGAGGGAGGAGGATTTTGAGTTCAAAGCCAGCCTCAGCAATTTAGGGAGGCCCTAAGCAACTCAGTGAGAGCTTGTCTCTAAATAAAATATAAAAAAGTGCTACAGATGTGACTCAGTGGTTAAGTGCCTCTGGGTTCAAACCCTAGTATCAAAATAATAATAATAATAATAATAATTACTGCAAATAAGGTATTATGCTGTTGTTCCCTCCCATTTCCTAATGTTCTGATACCAACTCTTTTCAATATCACCTTTTCACCTCCTCATTAATGATAGCACCTGAACTTCTCAGGCACATGATAATATGACTTTTCATAGAGTTTGGTGTTGGTTTTGAGGTGGGAAAACTGAGCATCAATTCACCCCTTTGAGGAAACATTTTATTTGATATTTAATGGCAAGCAGTGGCAGATTAAAATTAAGCCAAATCCATGGTGGAAAAAGAGAAAAGAGGAGAAAAAGAAGTTCAGTTTCTGGGAAATAAGCAAAGCAAGCCCTGCATTGGAAACATTCTCAAGGAATCTAGAGGTCAATGGTCCATTTTTAAACAAAGTGTACTTTACCAAAAGGCACTTTTCTGGAAAAGTTCAATTTCGAAAGGAAAGAGATTGTTTTTTCAGCCCATCTGTTGGCATAAAGCTGTGACAGGATCAAAAGAAGCCCTCCAGTGAAAAGGCAAAGTCCACCAACCCAACCGATGAACATGGTATTGCCATATTCCCACCCGGGCAAGTTGGTTGGGAACTCAGAGCCCTAGAATCTGCACGGTGACATGGGTGATGTAGGACATGGGCACTAAAGTGGTGAGTCTGGCCAGGAAAAACAGAGCTCCCCCTACAACATTGGTGCTTTTCTCCAAAGAATGTTCTCAGCAGCCCAGGTACCTCAGACAAGTGAGTTCCAGGAAGATGGCCACAAGCCCAAGCGAACCAGCAGTGCTGGCCACATACAAAAGCATGTGAGCCACGTACATCTCAGCAGCCAGGTTTTGCGGGGTGGTGTGGCCCTGGCACATGCTACCACAGAAGTCTTGAGTCACACATGTTTCCTAGAGGCCTAGCATGTACCTCTCTTCCTCAAGTAAACCTGAGGAGAAAGTCAGCCACTGAGGAATGCAGAGAGTCGCCAGGGAACAGACATAGCCAGCCATGGAGACTAGAAGCCCCAAGTTTTGAGCTAAGCAGAATGCCCCACTTCCCATCTTGTTCTTCAGACCCAAGTTGTTCTGATGAAACTGTGTGTCTCAGTAAAAACAAGGCTGCTTTGTTGGATGGAAATCTTGAAGAGTTTGAAGCAATTTGTGCCAGCTTGACTGCAAATGTGAGTCCACCCCTGCCAATCGACCAGAATATAGCTGCTTTCTAAAACAGGCTCCCTGGAAACTGGGCTGCTAGTGTTCAGCCTTAATTAATGCAAGAAAATGCCTACAATTAAAATAGGCCCTACAGAAAACCTGTAGCCACCACAGGGCCAGGTGAGAGGATGGGCAGGTTGAGACAGCCACAGGGACAGTTGTTGAAGGAATTAGTATCAGCAATTTTATTTTCAAAAGATAAACACTTTGGAATGTGGGATTATTAAGTATTAGACTCATGGATCAAGTTCGTTCAAAGGAGTATTTCTTCATTTTTAAATTATTTCAAATTTTATATAATATTGCCTCTTCCAGGGTTTGGTATCTGGTTCCATTTATCCTAAAGCTATCTTCCCAGGCAATCTCTAATCACCTGCACCTTCCATTAAAGCAAGAGATTGGGATCTTCTTGAATTAAAAAGGGTGGGACTGTTAGGATCCAGAAGATGTGTTCATTAGTGTTTGCTCAAATGAGTTGAAAACTCGTGTCCACACAAAATTCACCATAGATGTTCACAGCAGATACATTCTTAGTTGCCAAAACTTGGTAGCAACCTACCTTCAGTAGGTGAATGGATGGTCAAGCTGGGGTCCATCTAGACAATGGAATAGTATTCAGCATTAAAAAGAAATGAGTTACCAAGCCAAGAAAAGACTTGGAGCAATCTTAAATGCATTTACTCGGTGATAAGTGCCAGTGGAAAAGCTATGTAATGTATCATTCTAACAATATGACATTCTGGAAAAGGTCAAACTATGGATATAGTAAAAAGACCAGTGTTTGCCAGGAGAGCGGGGAGGGATGGATGAATAGTCGGAGCATGGAAAACTTTGAGGTCAATGAGACTCTTCTGTATGCTACCATGATGATGGATAGATGACATTATGTGTTTGTCCAAACCCATAGAATGTACACCACTAAAAGTAAGCCCTCGGGCTGGGGTTGTAATTCAGTGGTAGAGAGCTTGCCTAGCACTGGTGAAGCACTGGGTTTGATCCTTGGAACCACATAAAATAAATAAATAAAAAATACAGGTGAGGGACTGGGGTTGTGGCGCAGTGGTAGCGTGCTCGTCTAGCATGCGTGAGGCACTGGGTTCGATCCTCAGCACCACATAAAAATAAAATAAAGATATTCTATCCACATACAACCAAAAAATAAATATTTAAAAAAAAATACAGGTGAAATTTTTTTTTTAAAAAGTGAGCCCTCATGTAAACTATGGGCACTGGGCTACAAATGGGTCAACATAGTGTCATATATTATAACAAATGTCTCACTATGATGGGGGATATTGCTTGTGTTATGCTTATGTATGTGAGGGGAAGCTCTCTGTGTCTTCTGCTTAATTTTGCTATGAACCTAAAACTTCTCTAGAACATAATTCTACTTTTTTTTTTATTTTTTTTTATTTTTTGGTACTGGGGATTGAACTCAGGAGCACTCGACCACTGAGCCACATCCCCAGCCCTATTTTGTGTTTTATGTAGAGACAGGGTCTCACTGAATTGCTTAGCGCCTCGCCGTTGCTGAGGCTGGCTTTGAACTCGCGATTCTCCTGTCTCAGCCTCCCTAAGTGCTGGGATTACAGGCTTGAGCCACCGCGCCCG
>PVHX01030392.1:0-15912 GCA_004024805.1 Geosciurus inauris | reverse complement strand
GCCGCCATCTTGGAACCGCCTCCACCATGTGGCTTCTCTTGAATGCATCAGGGATGTCTCCACTTTCCAGTGACCCTCCTCTTTTGCAGCATGCACACTGATTGCCTTTTGTTTCCTAGTGGTCTCAGTAATCTCCCTGATTGGGAGGTTATGTGGCCCAGAGTTGTAAAGCTCTTCCCTTTTTCCCAGGGTTCAGGCTGATTCAGAGAGCAAGAGCCCAATATTGGTTTCCTTAACCCATTTATTTTAACATTAATATTTAAGCCTTGGCCTTAAACATCCAGGTAGTCAGTCTTACCAGTCTTAAAGAGTACTGGGCTTTAACTTAATGTTTATAACTTTATAGTTATTTTTACCTTTGTATTTACTATCTGTCTATTGGTGGCTTAATCTGAATTATATATCATATCCCTGTTTGAGATATAGAACTTTAAATGAACTGAAGTTTGGCCTACTTTGGAGTCATTTTGACCTACAGTTCCTGAGTCTACAGGAATGTTAGCTACAATATTAACCTTTAAAAGGATCAGGCTCTTATTATCTTTTAAAAATACCTTTATTTTTATATTCTAGTGTAAAAGGTAACATAAGGTTTAGGTTTAGAAAAATTAGATTTAGATTTAGAAAAATTTAGACTCTGTAATGTAGTACAATATTGTAAAATAACAGTTGCTGTTTAACCAGAGTGGTACAAACCTTAATTTCTCCAAGACTAGTTGTTCTGAGAATAAAATTTTAAAAACACAATGTTAGAAGTGAATTAATGCTTTAAGAAATTTTTGTCATTTTAACAGATTAAACTTTGGGTTATACCAGTACATTAATATTTGACCTTAGGGAAGAATCTTGAATAGCTTTAACTATTTGTGTTACATATATAACTAACTTAGTTACACATTAACAAACTTGTCCTTTACTTACATAAATCTTTTTATCACTTAGACTCTCTTGTTGTTTACTTAGATGTATTACAACTTTACCAAATAAAGACATTTTTTACCCAGAAATGTTTTTTCTTTTACTAAATATATTTTAATATTTAGAAACTTTTAATTTTTTATTTGTGTATCCCTCTTTTTGTTTATATTAACCTTGTTTTTAGTGATGACACAAAGTAATTTTAAACCTTTTTTAAATTTACTAGTTTATGAAAACACAAATAACATTTAAGTATATTACCTTAAGGAATTTAAGGTGTAAAGAGTACTTGATATTATATTTAACAGTTAACATTTTAACTTTATAAATCATTTAGATGTCTTTAACAAACACATCCATGATCAATCTCATACGTGTCAGATATAATTTAATTATTTTTTAAAAAACAAGATATCAGACATCATTTTTTTATGTTGAAGAAAAATTCTAGAAGCAATGGATTTTACATTTTATAGACATCAACATTTTATTAACAACTGACCACCTAGAGAAGCTTGTGAGTTAGTAACTTTTAAAGACATTTTTTATTTTATTTGTTTACACAATTTATATTGAACTTTTTGAATCATGTGAACCAAAGGCATTTGGATCCATTTTTTGAAAATTTTAATTTATGAGCTCATATGTTAATTTTGGTACCAAACATATGTAGACATAACAATACATGTAGACTGACAATACACCAGTGTACCTACACAAAACAAAAAAAGGCCTTGTAGCTTATTTTTTTAAAACCTATCAGATTGAGAGCGAACACTTGTGAATTGGCCTCTGGATGAAACAGAGTGAAAAAAAGAATCTACAGTTGGATAAAATAGGTCTAATAAAAAAAAATATATTAACCTAGGAGCACCAGATCAAAATTAAGAACTTAAAAATAGAAGTTTAAAAGTTTTCCTGGTTTCTGTCCTGATGTGGTCCCACTCATCAGAGGTGAAAAGAGTTAAGGGAATATATACAAATGGGGCCCCATTTCTCCCTGAGGGAATCTCCCAAAGAGGCAGCAAGGGAGTCTGCTTCCATTGATTCCCTTGGGAGACTCCCCTCAGCTCAAGGTTCCATTCTAAACCAGTTTTTCTGGTCTCTTGGATAGCAGCCACCAAAACCTGAGCCTAGCACTTTAAAAAGTATTTATTACCTGGACTGCCACAGTTAAAAATTTTGGGGTCACCTCCAATAGTTGGAAGTCACTCTGTAAACCCTTTAAGTTTTTGGAGTTTTCTGTGAATATCTGGAGCTGACTGAGAGACAAAAGCCAAATTGCCTAGACAAAATGATGTTTTCACATATCTTAGAAATGATAATCCTATAAAACTCTAGTTTTAATCTGCCTTCTGTAGAAACTGATATTATCTACTCTGTTGGCCACCTCTCCCAGTACCTAACTGAAAAGGCAATCTCTAAAATGGTTTATACCATTAGCTTTTACTTTTGACATTTTTTTTTAGTTCTGTTGGCAGCTGTTTACATTTTAATGCAAGCTTTAGTGAGCACAGTTAAAAACCTTCATAACCTTTTTTTTTTTTTTGGTTGGTATTTGATTTTTTGAACCCAGTATGTGATGGGGAGGTCAGTGGCTTCCTCTGGAGGCCATTTGACCTTGAATGTGGGCCATCCCATTTTATAAAATTTTCTGAGAGAAACCATCACAGAAAGTGCTGTTATTTGCAGCTTTTGTTCCCGGAGTTCCTGAAAATAGGACAGAAAACATTGAAAGGGTGTACAAGAGGAACAGGAAGTGGACTGACTTCGATCCATAATAACCAAAGACAAACAATAAAACACAACAGATCCAAAAGACAAGGAGACAGTACAGAGACAAGACAAACAATGAACACACCACAATTGGGCTAGAGATCTTGAGGCTATATTGCCTTTGTGGCCACTTAATATTAGGATGGTTTAGTGAGCTCTTACCTGAAACCTGAACCAGACCAAATGAACTCCACTGACATCCCGGATGGAGTCCTGACTCGGGGCAACATGCTGTGTCCAGCTTGGCTCTCTGAGTCTCTTGTGGTATACCAATACAGACTTGACCTATTCCTCTAGGGGTATTAATTCCCCTTAGTAGAGAGGACTAATTACCCATTCCATGCTCCCAGGAAGGAGGGTGGGCAGAGCAACTGGGAAGAGGGCTTCCCAGACAACGTACCAAATGTTGCATCCAACTCACACTTCTCCCCAAGAAGTGCAGCCCAGACAACTCTGCAGAAGCAGCAAAGTTTATTGAGGAAATAGGTACACAGATCAATCAATTGGGGTCAGCTCTCCTTTCCTTCAGAGAGTGACCCCGAAATGAGGGTTTCAGAGGTTATTATAGGGTGGGCAAGTTACATGACTGGGGAAAGCAGGATCTGGCAAATAATCATTCTATAGTTATTTACAGTTCAACTGTGATGGCACTGCCTATGTCCTCTTTTCAGTTCCTGGAACTTTAGGTTACTGGCCAGGGGGTCTGGCAGCTTGTGGTTTGGCCCCATGTGTGAGAAGCAAGCACAGCATTAAATCACAGAAGCACAAAAAGCAAGTTAGCAGGTACATGCAGGCCTGAGCCAGAGTGACTTCATTTTGAGTTTGGATTTTACAACTGGGCAATGGTGATGAAATTCTGCACAGTGAGAAATTGCCCTAAATCCATTAAGAGAGAGAGATTCATGTATATAAAAAAAATCTTCATTAACATCTAGACCCAAACTAAACTAAATAGAAAATACTTTGGTTCTAGATGTGCTTTGCCATATTATTTTTTCATAACAAAGCCATTCAAAACTCAGTGGTTTAGGTGATAGGCAGAATAACATTCCTGTACTCTACCCTTCCAAGACTGCCATGTTCTAATATCTGCAGCCTATAAAAATGTTAAGGTACATGCCAAAATGTATTAAGGTTGCAGATGGCATTAAGGTTGAGGATCTTGAGGCGAGAGGCTATCCTACATTATCCAGGTTGACCCAATTTAATTAAAAGTGCACTTAAAAGTGAAAGAGAGTCACAGGAGAGACACAGAAAGAATGGGTGAGAAAGAAAGCCAGCTTTTACTGGCTTTGAAGATGAGGAGAGGGCTACAATCTAGAGATGGAAGTGGCTGCTGGAATCTGGAAAACCCTAGGAACTGATTGTGCCTTAGATCCTCCAGAAGATTCCCAGACCTGCTGTTACCTTGATTTTACCCCACTGAGGCCCTTTTAGGACTTCTGATCTAAAAAACTGAAAAATAATAAACTTGTATTGTTTCAAACCACCAAGCTTGTGGTGCTTTTTTATAGCAGCAATAGGCAACTAAAACAGTTAATAATAACAAACGTTTCATTTCTGTATTAATTTAGGATGAGCATAACTGGACAATTCTGTATGTGAGGCTGTCAGAGCTTGTCTTCAGGAACTGAATTGAATTTGTACTAGCTCCAGATATTTTTCTCTCTCAAGCTCAGGTTGAAGAGGCAAAAGTCAAGGAGGGCACACTCTTCTCATACTAGATGCCTAGTGTACAGAGCCATACCCAACCAACAAACCACACAAACTTCTGTTGTCAAGTACATCAACATCCCAAAGCCCAAAGCAAAGCAAGTCACAGCCAAGTCTCACATTGAAGGCACAGGAAAGTACATTCCACCCAGAGGGGAAAGTATATTCCCCTCCCATGGATATTAGCCCATACTGTCATGCATGGATTTTAAAAACCAATATGAATATCAATATTGTTAACATTTCATCAAAGAGGAAGAAAGTTTAATTGCAAAATCTTGATTTTTATAAAAGGAACTCATGGCTTTCTAGGGTAAAGACATCACCCAAAAGCTGCTCCTATTTTGACAAAAGTGAGAAAAAATGAAAACACAAAAGCATGAAAAGACTTAATCATTACACGAAAACTGGAGTGGTCACACTCTCACTTTTCCTCTGGGAACTGCTTTTCAGATCCCATTGCCCCTTGAATAAATGGCCCAAAGGGATCCCCTAATGAACTAGTTGTACCTTCCCTCATTCCTTGGTCTCCAAGGCTCACGTGTGCCCAGAGTTCTTGAAAGGTGAAATCATAGAGTTCAAAATTTCCCTTCTGTAGTGGAAGAGCCTCTGTCCACTATTATAAGGAAACTTAAGTGTGGTCTTGCAGGAAAAAAATGCAGGAGGAGCACCAGTGTGGGCAGAAAACTCCTCCACTCATGCTTTTCCAGGTCAGCAAAAAAGAGAAATAATATTCTATTACGAGATAGGAAGATCCGAGTTGTGACTTTCAAGTAACAATGTTCTGACTATCAGAAGCAAAGAGATTATTAAACAGAATAGAGTAGAACATTTACAGGTAAGTTCTGATTTAAATAATTAAAACAACTGCCCTGCATCCTCTTTTCATCAGATTATTTTCTCTCAATTTCCTCTCTCTGTAGCCCCCACTTATTCCCCTGCTGCCCCAAAATTCTACTCCAGATACCTGAACATACTACTTCCCTGATGAAAGTTGACCAGGTTTGCAGAAGGTTTAAGGGGTCAGGGAATTAAAATACAAGAATATAAGGCTTCAAAATGATGAAGAAAGGAGCCATGCACTGTGGCACATGCTTGTACTGTAATCCCAGCTACTTGGGAGGCTGAGGCAGCAGGTTTGCAACTTGGAGGCCAGCCTGGACAACTTACTGAGACCTTGTATCAAAATGAAAAAATTAAAATGGCTGAGGATGTAACTGGGTGGTAGACTACACTGGGTACTATCAAACTAATAATAATAATGATGATAATAATATCAATAATTAAAAGTAATAATAGAATGTAATGAGTTATGGAAAGGTGGAGTTTACAAATTCTGGCTCATAGGGAGCAGTTAATAAACACAGCTAAATGAGAGGAACTGCTTCAAGGAAGGAAACTTAGCCTAAGCACTAGGAAACAGTAGCATGGATACAGGCAAAGCCATGATGTGAGCCAGAGCAAGAGTGAAGAAAAGATTGAGGTAGGGATGAGGAAAGCATCCTATTTGAAAAGAGATGGCAGTCAAGGTTCCGTTTCTGACCTTGTCCCCAGGACTCTCCTTGATGATACATGACACGGAATTTCTCAAATTTCCTCCATAAACATACATTTTCTGATATTGTATCTTTTTGCTTCTTTCCTCTATCCAAAATGTTCTCCCCTACTTCTCTATTTGAATAAATATAGCTATTATTTCAGACTACTACATATTTCACCTTTTAAAAATTTTTCTTTACCCCTTTAGAATGAAGAGTCCCTTCATGCTCCATAAACTCCTTTACATCTCAGTTGTAGCATTTGTTGAACTGTGCTGTCAGTACTGAAAATTTATCTCTTGAACAAAGAGTGATGAAGGAGGATGAAGGGCACAGGGACCAAAGAAGAAGGCAGAGAGGGAGGTGGACCCAGCAGCATGCCCTGACATCACTTTGGCTTGTGTTGGGCTGGCCATTCTCCATGAGGCCACGCAGGGGAGCACTTCCAGGAAGCTGCTGGACTCTGATTCTGTGCTTTCTGATTAAATTGGAGGGGCCTTGTTACCAGAATTGTTAAACTCCTTAGTGCTTCTAGTGGACAGCCACAACTGAGAATCACTTCTAGATTCCATAAAGTAAAAGGAGATTAGAAACAAAGATAGTGTTTTAGTATGGTTAAAATAGAAATTTAAGAAGCAATGACTTTTCACAATCTAAGATACAAATGTAAAGTTTTGTGAGAACAAAAGAACAAAGACCAGCACTGTGAGGCAGGCAAAGCTTTTTTCAAGAAGAGTAAAATAATCAAGAATGAAGTGATCCAGGGCAAGAATGATAGATGCTGAAGATGTAGGGGTGAACCCAACACAACAAGTATCACAGGCATTCATGACAAGAGTATATTAGAGGGCCTCATGAGTCATGGTACAGATCTGATTTTATTCCATTATAACAGGAAGCCATTGAAGTTTATGATATCCTATTATTTGTATTTTTTAAATACATTAAGGATAATATGGCTGCTTTCTGGGCAACAAGCAGTGTGTAGGCTGAAGAGTAGCAGAAAGACCAATGAGGTGTTGTAGCAGTAGCCCAAGAGAAAACTGAAGTGCACAGTGGTCAAAAGACCTGATGAGAACAGTTTTAGATGCAGAAAAGTTTATTTGGGGGCTCACAGTCTTGGAGGTATCAATCCATAGATAGTCAACTTCATTACTGTAAGCTGGGTGGAGGCAGAACATCCTGGCAGAAGTGTGTGGCAGAGGAAGGCATTCGGGAACAAGTCACCAGGAATCAGAGAGCAAGCTCCACTCAACAAGGGCAAAGTATTTACTCCAAAGCCAAGTCCCCAGGGATATGCCTCCTCCAGCCACACCCTACCTGCCTATTAGGGGATTAATGTACTAATTAGGTTAAGGCTCCCATAACCCAATCATTTCACCTCTAAAATTTTTTGTATTGTCTCACCCATGGGCTTTTAGGGGACACCTCACATCCAAACCATATCACTTTCTCAATAAATTTGAGTTAAGAGTCAACTCAACTACTTTGTGTTCATGTAACAGAAACTAGTAGGAAAATCAGGGAAAACAGATGCCATGATAATAAGATATACATATCTGAGGTGACCTGTGCTGTATTCTGAAGAGTTTACATCCCAAAACTAAGATAAATATCCTACTTACGTCCCTCATCATACCTTTATAGTTATAATTTTAATTGGTAATACTGGTTTTATTGTAACATAAAGTCTATGTCTCATCAACTTGGATGCATTTTTAAATGTTTGGGTTAAAAATCCAAACTGATACCAAGTAATATAGAACTAACAATAAATTAAATTAGACATTTTACAACACATATTCAAAATGCTTTTAATACCATATGACTTTACATTTATGTAGGGAAAAGAGGTTATATTATTCTGTGTGTTAGATCCACTGAAGTAATAACTTTAAACATGAGCATCGCCACTTACAAAGTATTTCTTTGAAAGCATCTATTGTTTATTCTCACTTTAAAACTCATAAATGATAAGTTTATTTCTTCACTTGTTCATACTCAATCTTTTCAACCCAAATTCTTCTGTCCACATGACAAATACCCCAGGCTCAGGTATGCTATAGTTTCAAGATCGCAATGCTGCTTCAACTTGCAGAGAGACCACCAGGGATACACTCATGCTAAGGAGCGAACCTGAGAAGCAGTAGCAAGATGGGGGCCACCAGCACTCCAAGCAGGGAGACCCCAGGTGGAGCCAAACCCACAGGCATCCCCACACTGGACCTCCAGGTCCTGGCCCCAGTTTCCAGACAGAGGTGTCTGCAGAGACAAACCTGCTGGCACCCAGGTCTTCCAGGCCCTGGTCAGCATCCCAAGATGGATGAGGCCACGTGCAACCAATCCTGGAGTCTCCCCAGGGCAGCAGATCTCTGGGCAGTGGTGGCAGCAGTAGTGCCAGGGGTCTGTGGCAGCAGGTGGTGGGTCAGCTGCAGGTGTATTGAGACAGTGGCAGCAAAGGCTGCAGCTGTGGCTTCTGGGGCAGTTGCGGTGTCACCATGAGCAGTGTCTGCCAATACTGTATTTTTAAATGTCCTTTTATCGTCACATATTCTTATCAGTTATAGAATATATCTCAGTGCAAGAGTTCATCCTACTCCCATCTGTGGCTTGAATACCTAAAGCAGTATCTGAAACTTTGCAGACATTGGCAACTAAAGGCTTTCAAAAAGGTTCCTTTTCACAACATTGAATCTTCTTCCTACTTTGATGAGTAGTTTTACTTTATGTATAAAAGCTAAGGATAGGGCTGGGATTGTAGCTCAGCGGTAGAGGGCTTGCCTCGCATGTGTGAGGCCCTGGGTTTGATCCTCAGCACCACATACAAGGCAATAAAATAAAGACATTGTGTCCATCTACAATTAAAAAAAAAAAGCTAAGGATAAAAGATCCATTCAGTTGCTCACAAACATATACACATTTAAAAAATATTTAGTGTGTTTTAACTGTGTTTGAAACTTTTCATTAGCTGGAAGTTTAAAAAAATAAAGATTTTGAGTCTGAAGAAATTATTATTCATCAGTGGTGAAATTCACATTACATACAGAACAGATATGATGCTTTCTATGTACTTCTGTATTGTAAAAAAGGATATAGAAACAAATAGTTCCATAAAAGGAGTCAAAAGAAAGGTTCTCAGAAGACATAAAATTTGAGTTAGGTTTTAGAGGGTTAGCAACACTTTCCAAAGAGACACTGTGGGAAGAGGAGTCCCCGTTCCAGCACAGGAAATTGCACCAGCAGGAAGTGGGGCACGGTACATAAAAGTAAGATAAAATTTTGGTTATAACACGGGAAAACTCTAAAAATTAAATTCTTGGACAAGACATTTTCATTCTTTTTAGATGATCTCTGTTCAGGATTAAAGGGGAAAAATACCTAATGAATACATCTTGAGAATGTTTGATTTTAGTGGCTATTTTCAGATATACCAAAGGTTAAGAGGGAAGAAGAAGGAAGAAAGAAGATAACATTCTCTGTAAGTTTTACCAACTCCTTACAATAAAAATCCACATGGTTAGTTCTATTTTTAGCCTGTCTACTCTTTGCCTACTAATGTGGGAGACACAAGTCTTCTTTCCCACCCCAGTCTAATGCCCCCGTTGCTCTCAGATACTTTTCTTATTTTTTTTTGCCTTTGTGAACTTTATTTCAATTCCTACTCTTTCCCTCCTAGACATTTATGTTCAATTTTTTATCATTTCAAGAATAAACTGCTCTAATACTGTTCTATGCAGCATCTTCCTCTACACCTGTAATTCTTTTCACAACTCTGTTCATTTCTTTCAAATACCTTAAATGAGCCATTATTCTATTTTCAACTTTTAAAATATTTTTCCTCAGAATTGAGACTGCAAGTCCCTTCATGAAGGTCCCTTTTCTTCTTATATTACTTGCTCTACACTTTTATTAAGTTGATAATTTCATCAGTGCATTTAATTATTTATTCTACAAGTACTCTTTGAATGCTGCATTGTTAGTATGTGCATTGGGGTGCGACGTGTGCACTCTCATGAGCCATGCATTTTTGTGGACACTGAAGTTACTATGCTGAACAAGAAAGAAAATATAACTGCCCTGAAGATATCATATTTTGACTGGAAAGAAAAGGAAAAGTCGTAATGGCAAAGCATATATTTAATACAAAAGCCAAGACAAAAACAGGTGATTTAACTCAAAAAGATAGAAAATCAATGACAAGGATTGAGAAGGATCATACTTCAACAAGATATAGGTGTCCATTCTCACCGCTCTTATTCAACATAGTACTAGAAATTCTAGCCAGAGCAATAAGGAAGCAAGAGAAAGAAAGAAAAGATACATAAATGGAAAGGACGATCTCAAATTGTCAGTGTTTGCAGAAAATGTAGTTCTACATATAAATAATGCAAAGTCTTCACCAAAGGATTTTTAGAATTGATTAAGAAAAATACAAAATCAATACACAAAATACAGTAGTTATTCTATATACCAATAATAAATTTAATGAGAAGGAAATCAAGAAATCAATCATTGCCCCCAAATAGTAATAATATATCTAGGAATAAACCTATAAAAGGATGTGAAAACCTGGACCAAAAAAATACATAACACTACAAATAGTAAATCGAAGAAGACACTAGAAGGTGGAAATACATTCCTTGTTCATGAATTGCAAAATCAGTATTGTTAAAATGTCCATACTGTGCAAAGTGATCTATAGATCCAATGCAATCTCTATTAAAATACTGATGACATTTTCTGCAGAAATAAACATGTCAATTATAAAATTTGCATGGACACACAAAAGACCCCAACTGGCCAAAGCACTCTTGAATAAAAACAGCAATGCTGGAGGTATCAAAATTTCTAATTTTAAAATATAATGCAGAGTAACAGAAATTAAAACAGCATAGAATTGGTGTAAAAACATATCTGTAGAATAATGGAACTGAATGGACCCAGAAAAAAATCCAAGCATCTTCAGACAACTGATTCTTGACAAAATTGCCAAAAAACATATATTGGAGAAAGTACAGCCTTTTGAACAAATGATTCTGGAAAAATTGGAAAGATTTAAACTAGATTTTTGCCTCTCATCCTGTTAAAAAATCAACTCAAACTGGATCAAAGACCTTAATTTCAGACATGAAAATTTGAAATGACTATAAGAAAATGTAGGAAAAACAGTTGAAGATATTGGTAAAGGCAATGATTTCCTGGATGGCACACGAATAGCCCAGGAAACAAAACCAATAATTGACAAATGGCATTACATGAAAGTAAAAGGTTCCTGCACAGGAAAGAAAACATTCAACAGAGTGAAGGGAAAGCCTACAGAATGACTGGAAGTCTTTGCCAGCTACTCATTTGACAGGACTTATATCCAGAGTAAAGAACTTAAAAAGCTTGACAACAAAACCCCAAATAATTTCATTAAACATGGGGAAATGACCTAATGGACACTTCACAACAGAAGCACAAATGCTCAATAAGTAGATGAAAAACAAATGTTCAATATCTTTAGTCATCAGGGAAATGCAAATCAAAGCAGCCATAAAGAAAAACGAAAGTATGTCATTTGCAGGAAAATTAATGGGACTTGAGACCATTATGTTAAGCAAAATAAGTCAAACTCAGAAGGTCAAGGGTCTGTGTTTTCTCTCATTTGTGGATGCTAGAGAGGCAAAGGGAAAATAAAGGTGGGTGGGGTGGTGATGCATAGGAGATTAATAGAATAGAGGACAGGGACTGGGGGTGAGAGGAAGGGAGAGTGGAGGGAAATAGTCAGGAGGGATATTGACCCAATTGTTCAGTTATATCATGTGCCTGTATGAATACACAACAAAAATGCTCATCATGTACAACTAAAGTGTGGAGAAATGAAAACTTACATTGAGAATCCATCTTACCCTACTTAGAATTGTTATTGTTTTATTAAACAATAACAAAAACAAATTTACAAATACTGGCTAAGATGTGGAGAAAAAGGACCTTTAAACATTGTTGATGGGAATATAAATCAGCAGTTATTATGGTTACAATATGAACACTCTCCAAAAAGTAAAAAAGAAATACCAAATAATCCAACTTTACCACTCCCAGGTATATATCCAAAGAAAATGAAGTCAGCATTAAAAAGAGATAAACTGCATGCCCATTTTTATCTTGGCACTATTCACAAAAGCCAAGATATAGAATCAGCCTATGAGCCTGTCAACAGATTAGTGGATAAAGAACACATGGTATAAATACAGAACAGAGTATCATGCAGATGTGATGAGTAATGAAAGACTTTCATCTACAGGAAAATGGATGGAACTAGAAGACATCATGTTAAGGAAAATACACCAGATACAGTAAGGCAGATATTGTTTTTGCTCATATATGGAAACAACAACAAAGAGTGAGATCTTGAAAGCAGAGAAGGGAATAATTGGCAGAGAGATCAGAGTGTAGAAGAGGGTAGACCTGCACAAAGCTCCATATATGCATGTATGGAAATGCCACAATAAAATTCATTAATTCTAACAATTAATATCTGTTAATTTAAAAAAAGGCCAAGGACAGGAATTAATGCAACAAAAATCAGAGGGAAAGCATAAGAAAAGAGAAGATTAGAAGAAAGAAAAACTTATAAAAATATTATTAATACAGATACATCTCTAGTAAATAAAGAAAATTAAGAATGTAACTCACATTTGAGCTCCCTCTCAAGTAAAAGCAGTCTGCAAGAAATAAACTGCATGAGTTTAATATAGTATGCCCATCAAATTATAAACAATAGCTGCTAACAAAATTGACAATAACAAATAACACAAGAAATAAAATCACAAATACAGTAAATTTATTAAAGAAGTTAATATCCCATCCAAACCCATATATCTCACTGTTTTTCCTCTATAAGTAAATATGCTGTCAAAAACAACAGACCCATATTGTTTCTCTATTCTGATGAGTACATTTCAAGACAGATTATTCTTGAACTATGTAAAATATCACAGAACTTGGTAAAATAGGAAAAGATGTTCAATTCATTTTGCAAAGCACTTATAATATTAATTTCAAAAGCAATTTCATTAGAGAGTATAAACAAAATTATGCACATAATTTCTCCCTGATTTCATAAAAATATAAATTAAAAATTAATTATCAATAACAATGTGTTGAAATGAGATTATGATCATGGAATATTCATCCCAATGATAATGCACGATTTACCAGGCAAATTTCACTTTTATATATCTTTTCAATATTAAAAATAAATTAAGAATATTATAATTATCTTTTTTGGGGGGATACTGGGGATTGAACTCAGGGGTACTTAACCACTGAGACCCAGCCCCAGCCCTTTTTTGTATTCTATTTAGCCAACAGGGTCTCACTGAATTGCTTAGGACCTCGCGTTTGATGAGGCTGGGGTCGAACTGACAATCCTCCAGCCTCAGCCTCGTGAGCTGCTGGGACTTCAGACACGCACCACCGCATCTGGCTGTAATTATCTTAATATGCATTTAAATCATAGAAAATGACTTTATAGAGTTCTATACTGATTTATAAGAAAAACAGTTGATAAAAGGAGTCTTCTTAGCTTAGTACGATATATTTACAATAAACAGCATGCATCATACTCAAGACTATTCCCATCAGCTTCAAGAGCAAGGCAAAGATTTCCAATGTCATCATATAATTCTGGTGCTTGTGATGAGTCTTCAGCAAGGAACATATGCAATGCTTAATGTTTCTGAAGTAAAAGCCTATTTCAAGGCAGCATAAATAAATAAATAATAGTGTTTCTTTTTCTTTTTTTTTGATAATGCTTCTGATAGGCATTGTTGGATAAGAACAGAGAATGATCTATGCAAATGAACATGGAAGGCACAGGTTAGATCAAGAAAGGCAATTCAAAATTGGAATAGGAATAGGAATGACAAGATACAGGAAGCATGGTTTTGGTGGAGAAAGTGAAGAAAGTGAATGCTGACAATTTTTTTAATAGAAAGTTTCTTTAAATTAAGTAGAAAAAAGGGATGATTGTATTTTGAGTGGTGGGGTGGCTGTTCTGTGGGATTTTTAAAGAAGAATAACAGAAAGAAATGTCATCATTAAATAGAAATTCATGAGTAATACATAAATGGAACTGGGAATAAATGTGCATTCTTATTTTTTGGATGTAGAGAGATTAAGTCATTGAGTTTATTATGTATTCCTATTTAATTGGCATCATTTCAGTGATACTAATATCAAACCACAATTTTTTCATTTGCTCTAATTACTTATACGTGACAGTAGAATGCATTTTTGACACATCATACATAAATGCAGTATAACTTTTCATTCTTCCAGTTGTACAGGGAGTGGGATCACATCAAACTACTATTTTTTAAACCTGTCGTCTTAATTTTTAATTTGTAAAAATATTAAAAATTAGAGATGTAGCTTATTTCTTGAGTTTCCTTCTCAAACAGGAAGAAAGCAAGGTAAATATTTTTGTTCCTCCCTTATAATATACTCTTAAAATAGTATTTATTTTTCTTTTTCTTAATATGGGTAAAGGACTTCTCTCTCTCTAGTCTGTTTGATTTTGAAGGTGATCTTGGAAAGAACTCAGTATCTCATTGGTCTGTGGAGAAGCGTATTGTTTGGATCAGGTTGGGAGAATGTGGTCAGTTGACTTATTTCCAAATTAAAACTCCAAACACTGGAATTTCACATTAAAGGTCTTATGTGTATTCATAGCGTATCCATCAGGAAGACAGCATGATGACAGTAGAGGAATTTTGGTGATGATAGCATGCATTTTCCAGGGGAAAGTAACACCTGCCCTTCAAACTGGACACTTTGATCACTGTTTGAAAACAGGACGAATTAGCATATGGTCTCATGATCTTCATCCTCTGTACACTTCTACTGATCATTGACACCACTTCGCCTCTTGTTTGTTCATGGAAATTTGCATTAAAGGTGAGAACAGTTCTTCATAGAATTGAGAAGAAAACTCAGAGAAAGGACCTGTTAGTGACTTGGAATCTGAAGACACTTAATAGGAATGCACCACCCAATACCCTCTTGCCATGGACAAAATAGGACTCTTAGGAAGGCATCACTCTCCCCTGACTAAACAACTGGAAAGAATGCATCATTTTTCCTTTTCTCTTTCCCTGGATCCTCTTCCTTTTTCCTGACAAATGTGTCTTTCATACACTCTGGGATTTGGTGTCCTTAGAACCTGAAAGAATACTCATGACACAGTCTCGTATCTGCTTGGTTTTCACCCCATAGACAGCAGGGTTCATGGTGGGAGGCAAAAGCAGATAAATATTGGCCAGAATGATGTGGCAAGATGGAGGGATTGTGTGGCCCCCAAAGTGGTTAAAAAAGAAGCAGAAGAAGGCAGGACTGTAGGAGAAAACAATGGCACAGATGTGGGCAGTGCAGGTGCTGAAGGCCTTTTGCCGAGCATCTGCTGAGGAGAGGCTGACCACTGCCTGGAGGATCATGGTGTAGGAGACTGTGATGCACAGGATGTCAAAGCCCCCAATCAAGAAGGCAACCATGAGACCATAGATAACATTGGCCTTGATATTTCCACAGGATAGCTTGGCTACAGAGAGTTGATCACAGTAAGTGTGGTGTATCATGTTGCCTCTGCAATAGGGTAGTTGTTTGGTGATGAAAATCAAGGGAATGATGAGCAGCACTGCTTTCAAGAAAGTAACAAGCCCGGCCTTTGCAATGACAGCATTGGTGAGGATGGCTGAGTAGCGCAGAGGGTAGCAGATGGCCACGTAGCGGTCCAGGGCCATAAGCATGAGCACCCCAGACTCCATCCCTGTGAAGGTATGGATGAAGAACATCTGTGTCAGGCATTCATCAAATCCAATTTCCTTGAGGTGAAACCAGAAGATGCAGAGGGCTTTAGGGATTGTACTAGAGCACATAACAAGGTCAGTTAGGGAAAGCATAGCCAGGAAGTAGTACATGGGCC
>PVHX01030391.1:0-15912 GCA_004024805.1 Geosciurus inauris | reverse complement strand
TTGGTACTGGGGATTGAACTCAGGGGCACTCAACCACTGAGCCACATCCTCAGCCCTATTTTGTGTTTTATGTAGAGGCAGGGTCTCACTGAGTTGCTTAGCACCTCGCCATTGCTGAGGCTGGCTTTGAACTCGGGATTCTCCTGTCTCAGCCTCCCTAAGTGCTGGGATTACAGGCTTGAGCCACCGCGCCCGGCTACATAGTAGAAAATAAAATTTAATAAGCCATTATCTGCATTGTTATAAATAAGCATCTACAGTTAAGTTGTAGAGTATCAAATTAGAACTCTTGCTTTTTTTCTTTGTGATCTTGAATCAGTCATTTCAGTTCTTTAGTCCTCTTGTTCTTGATTTGTAAAATTAGAAGATTGAGCTGGATTACTTTAAAAAATTTTTCAAGTTCCAAAAGTCTATATTTCTGTTTGTGTGTGTGTGTGTGTGTGTGTGTGTGCGCGCGCGGATATATTGGGGATTGAATCCATGGCCTGATGCATGATAGGCAAATGCTTTTGCCACTTTGCTACATCCCCAATCCTTTTTACTTATTTTTTATTGTGACACAAGGCCTCATTATATTGCCCAGGCTGGCGTTGAACTTATGATCCTCCTGCCTCAGTATCCTGAATAGCTGGGAATACAGGTGTGTGCCACCACATCCAGCGCCTAAAGTCTGTGGTTTTTGTAATCTAAGAATTACTGGACTAAATAAAGTGGGTTTAGAATGATGTACGTATATCTCTGAAAGAGTGGGTACATTTATCATTATCAAAAATAGAGAATTGTGGGTAGAACATTAAGAATATTAGCAGAAGCTATGTGCAGTGTCACATACCTGTAAATCCCAGGGGCTTGGGAAACTTGAGACAGTAGGATTGCAAGTTTAAGGCCAGCCTTAGCAACTTAGTGAGACCCTATCTCAAAATGAGAAGTAATAATAATAAAAAGGGCTAGAGTAGCTAAGTGGTAAATTGCTCCTGCATTAAACTCCCAGCACACCTCCCCCCAGCCAAAAATAAAATAAAATAAAAATAAAGAATATTAGCAGGGATTTCCCATTTAGTATTTTTAAAAAATTATTTTTTGGTGGTTGTTGTGCATGGACCGAATACTTTTATTTATTTTTATGTGGTGCTGCTGAGGATCGAACCCAGTGCCTCACACCTGCTAGGCAAGCACTCTGCCACTGAGCTACAGCCCCAGCCTCTCCCATTTAGTATTTATTTGCATTTGTGCTTCAGTACTAACATAATCCTGTTACATTTTTATGTCCCTGAGATCGGATGTATAAGTGTGTAACATCCTTATTGAACCTTGAATTTGGCAGTATTATAGATTTTTGTTTTAAGTTCTCTAAAAAACTTAGAAATTTCAGAAGACTGGGGTTGTAGTTCAGTGGTAGAGCGCTTGCCTAACACAGGTGATGCACTGGGTTTCTCAGTACCACATAAAAAACAGATAAAAAATAAAGGTTAAATTCTTAAAAATAATTTCAGAAATGCCTATTCACTGTTAATTGTGTTGCTACCAGCCAGTGGTTTGTGTCTGTCAGAAACAGTAAAGCAAAGGGCATTAATATGGAAGAGTATAGTTGTCTTTCCTGACACTTTGGAATATTAGCATGTTTTAATTTAGCAGCAGTCTGGCATTCATAAATATACTCAAATGTTTTTGAAGTAGTCTATTTTCATTTCTCATTTGATCTGTGTGAACTACATTAGGAGTGAGCTAAAGAGGCTTGATATGAATGCTAAAATGCTTTCCTTGAAAGTAATCTTAAAAAATCTGCTGTAGTTTTAATTAATTTAACTTACATGGTTGTACTTAGAGATGGAAATCTTGTATAAAAATTGTCACTTGTTTTATTAAACTCAGCAGATGAGAATGTCCTGTTTGTTTCTTGGTCCTGAACTGAACTTTTTCTTCTACAAAGAAAAAAAGGAAAAAAAAAAATCCTTTCTTAATGGAATACATCCCAGTAGGAAGATCTAGAAAATAAGCTTAGTTTCAATAGTGGGGTAGACTTGAGAGGATGATTATGGGTAGGCTCTGGGAGAATTTACAGCTTAAAGATAAATATTAGCAATATACTATGTGAGAAGCACTGTATATAGGGGGAAAGGCACTGGATTATAATAAAAGGTTTTAATAATAAAACCATTGTTTATAGTTCCATTAGCTAGCATTCTTTGTATTTAATAAGTAGACCTGAATTAAGGCTATCCTTGGTAGAGAAGACACGAAGATTTTTTTTGTTGTTTCTTTTTTTTTTTTTTGTGGTACCAGGGATTGAACTCAGGGGCACTTGGCCACTGAGCCACATCCCCAGCCCTATTTTGTGTTTTATTTAGAGAAAGGATCTCACTGAGTTGGGTAGTGCCTTACTTGTGCCGAGGCTAGGTTTGAACTCAACGATCCTCCTGCCTCCGGAGCCACTAGGATTACAGGTGTGAACCACCGCACCCTGCACAAAGGTTTTGAGTTGATAAAATTTGCAAACAAGTCCATGAGGCTAAGATTCAATGAAGGAGGATCATGTAAGCCTTTAAGAGTCAGAGTAAAGTTGCCAGAGAGTATACTCTGGTTAAATTGAATCTTAAGAGGATATGTAGGAATTAGCCGGAGAAATCAGAAGGGGCAAAGACTTGCTTAGCATCTTCATAATTAAAAAGAATTACTCTTTGGCTGGGGTTGTGGCTCAGTGGTAGAGCACTTGCCTAGAATGTGTGAGGCACTGGGTTCAATTTTCAGCACCATAAATAAATAAATAAATAAATGTCCATCAACAACTAAAAAAAAAATATATATATATATATAAAGAATTAGTCTTTCAAGACTCAGTGCTATGCTGACTGTGTGAAACTGCCAAATTACTTTGAAACTAAAAAAGTCACTGCATTATTCATTGCCTAATTACAAACCCCATATCATTTGCCATATAATTTAGTAATTGGTTGCCCATATCCTTGTATTTTCCCTGGCACCTTTCAGTATATTATTTTAGAATGAATACAGAAATTGTTTTATGTGTGAAACTGCAAGATGAACTTGTTACCTTTCACTGATTGTTTGAAATGTATTTGTTGCAGAAATTTAGAAATCAGCATTTTATATATTTTTAAATGTTACTGTTGACATAAGTGACTGATACTGACAACGTAATCATTTTCGTAGCAAAAAGTATAAAATATATGACCTAGTTTTTCATTGAGCTTATTGACTTTATTGCTTATTTTATTAAAACTTTTTGTTATGAAAAAAATGAAATAAATTCTTCCTCTCATATTCAAATTTCTGAGGAGGTCAGCCGGATGAGGTGAGTTCATGAGGACAGTTAGATGATGAATGGTAATAGCTAATAAGCAATGGGAAGAAGTAGGTCAAAATAGAACATAGATATTTCCTCTGATGGAAGATTGCTGTACAGAAAAGGGGCACACTGCCAGGTGTGGTAATTGTTTTTCCAAGAAAAATGTAAATCTGTATTTTATAGATACAGCTGCAGCTCAATCAGACTGGACAGATTTGTAACAAGTGACAGAACACTCTGAAAGCTTTGTCTTCTAGTATTCTTCGGGCATTCATGAGTTATTTTATTGAAATTTTTATGTTCTCAAGTTTCCCTAAATTGTATTTTTGGTATCTCTCAGCATTGTTTTTCTTTACTTTTTCTTGAAGAAATGAAAAGTTGACCATGTGGTTGTTTCAAATGTGTCTGATTTTAGATATAATTTAGTAATATCTGGGAATCATAATTATAGAGGAAATATTGTATCCTATTTCTCATTAATAATTAGTAAACTTTTAGTAATGAGTAGCAGTTAGTAGCATTTTAGTAATTTTAGAGACTGTGAGTCATCTTTTGTCTTACCATTACTCTTCATGAGGTGTTAATATTAGAGCATTTACATATTTGAAGGATTTGTGTAATAATTTGAAAAATTACTGTCTTCCCTCTTTCTTAAATTTAGGCATATTTGATTTTTAATTTCAGGAAAACTGATTTTAATCAATTTCTGTGAATAGTGTGTCCTTGGGTGATAGAATCTAAATACATGTACATTTTTATTGTAGAGGACTTTGTGTGTATGTATATATATTTATGTCAATGAGTGAGTCTGTGGCAGATGGGGGTGGTTTTTTGTTTTTTTTTTTTTTTTTTGGTACTAGGGATTAAACCCAGGGCCGCTTACCTGCTGAGCCACATCCCTAGCCCCGTTTTATTTTTTATTTTGAAACAGGGTCTTACTAAGTTGCTAAGGCTAGCTTTGAATTTGTGATCCTTTGCCTTAACCTTCCAAGCTGTTGTGATTATGGGCATGTGCCACTGCCCTTGGCTATTTTCTTTTTATTAAGACATTTTTTTCAGGGCTGGGATTGTAACTCAGTGGTAGAGTGCCTGCCTCGCATGTGTGAGTTACTAGGTTTGATTCTCAGCACCACATACAAATAATAAATGAATAAAATAAAGATGTTGTGTCTACCTACAACTAAAAAAAGAAAATTTTTTCTTCATTACAATTAATTATAAAGACAAGTAGGAAGAAGTAAAGTCAGGCAGGAGTGCTAGTCTTCAAAACAAATGATTATTTTCTTTCAGGCCCTTCCCACCCTCCCTCCCGCAATAAGTCTTTCCTTGATGGTGAGGATTTGGAGTAGTTTATGTGATTATGATGATATTGTATATATTGTTTTATATCTTGATCTTAATGAAGAGAGGTGCTGGGGATTGAACCCAAGGCCTCACACAAAGCTAGTTCTCTATTATTGAGCTATACCTCTAGCCCATCTTGATTTTGTTTTGCGGTGGGGGCAGGTAACAGGATTTCCTATCTCCTTTTATTTTTTATTTTGAGACAATCTCACTAAATTATCTAGGGCTTTGCTAAGTTGCTGAGGCGGGCTTTGAATTTGATGATCCTACTGCTTCAGCCTTTGGAGTTGCTGGTATTAGAGGTGTGCCACTGTGCCCTGCCCATCTTGATCAGTTTTACAAGAACATTTTCCAAATAGTTAATCCTGGTAAGCATTGCCTTAATGACTGTGTTGTTGAACCAGAGACCATTTTTTGTACTATCGAATAGTTTGCTTCTGATTATGTGTTACCAAGAAGAGTGCTAAGCCAACTTTATACTTGAAGGCTTTCTAAATTTGGAGTAGTTCTCAAATTCTCCACAGTTGATTTTTACTGGTTCACACTGTAAACCCTTAAAGATTTCATGTATTGTTTCCAAAGGAACTGTGTACTGTCACTAGTAATGTTGTAAACTCCTGTTTCTGTTTGTACATGTATTAGAATTACTATAATTATTATAATTTTTTTTTGCAATACTGGGGATTAAACTCAGGGGCACTGACTGTACTACTGAGCTACTCTCCCCCCATGTTTGTTCTTTTAATTTTGAGGCAGGATCTTACTAAATTGCCCAGGCTGGCTTAGAACATGGAATCCTTCCACCTAGGCCTCCTAAGTTGCTGGAATTACTGATGTGCACCCCTGCACCTGACTAGAATTATTCTTTTAAAAGATCTTTACTATTGATAGGCAAAAAATTCTCTTTAGTATTTAAAAATATTTCTCCCTGATTATAAAATTATTATCTGTTGAAGACATTATAGAAATTAGAAATGCATAAGAAAATACCCTTAAACTCATGGTCCAAACCTAATCATTATTATTATTATTATTATTATTTTTAATTTTTTGGTTGTCAATGGATCTTTATTTTATTTATTTGCATGTGGTGCTGAGAATCAAACCCAGTGCCTCACGCATGCTAGGCAAGCGCTCCACCACTGAGCCACAGCCCCAGCCCAAACCTAATCATTATTAATGTTTTAGTGTAACTCCCCTTATTTAATCTGCATACTGATACGTGTGAATTTGGGATTTATGATTATATCATTTACTGACTTGCTTTTTCACCTAATACAAAGATCCATAGTCTTTGATAACTTTTCTTTTTCAGTTTTTTTCCATTTAAAAAATAATTTTAACACATTATATATTTGTGTGGTATTAAATTGAAAGGTATAGGGGATTATACAGTTAAAAACAAAACAAAAATAAACTTTACGTGGTTGGGGTTGTGGCTCAGTGGTAGAGTACTTGCCTGGCATGGGTGAAGCACTGGATTTGATCCTTGGCACCACATAAAAATAAATCAAGTTATCGTGTCCATCTGCAATTAAAAAAATATTTAACAAAAAAAATAAACCTTCCTTTTACTCCTCTTTATTAGCTATCCCTTTCCTCTTCCACCAGCATGCCAGGCAAGTGCTGTACCATTGACATACAACATTGGCCTTTCTTCTTACCCCTCATGCTTTTCTCTAGCCAGGATCTCACTAAGTTGCCCATGCTGGCATGGAACTTGTAATGCTCCTTCCTCAGCCTCTTTAGTACCTGGGATTACGGAAGCATGGACTGTACCCTACCAGATATCTCTGTATTAAGCAAATAACAGGGTTTTGTTTGTTTATTTCATTTTTTTGTTTTTGTTTTTTAGTTTTTCTTTTAAAAATATATGGGGGGGGCCTAGGGTTATGGCTCAGTGGTAGAGCGCTTCCCTTGCATGCGTGGGGCACTGGGTTTGTTCCTCAGCACCACATAAAGAAATAAAATAAAGGTATTGTGTCCATCTCCAACTAAAAATTAAAAAAAAAAAAAAGCTGGATTTAAAAAAAATACATTCAGAGAGGAGGGAGGGTGGGATGGAAAAGGGAGTATCATGAACTGAAATCAATTTCCATGCATGTATGAGTTTGTCAGGATGAACTCAACTACTATGTGTAACTATAAAGCTCTAATCTTAAAACAAAATTAAACATTTTAAAAATTAAAAAGATTAGATTTGCTGCAGGGAAGAGGCAAAATAGGAAATCATTGAAAGGAATATTGATGTTTATTAAGGACTAATTATCATGTATATGGCCTGAAAATAAATGGCTACAAGCTCAACTGTGATTGCATAGTTCTAATGGTCCTCAAGACACTGAATTTTAACTATTCAAATGAAGGTGGATTCTGAGATAACACTCTAAGAAACAGTGGTTAAAAGATTAGGAAAGAAAGAAGACATTGGTGTTCAATTTTTCTGTTTTGTTTGCATGTAATTCTTCGTCACTGATAGTCTTTATTGAGTGTGAAGCACTAAAAAGAGTAAATACATAAACTCAGGCTCATTTTAAAAGTAAATAAAAACATACAAACAGCAGCCAGGCATGGTGGTGCATGCCTATAATCCCAACAATTCTAGAGTCTGTCAGGAAATGGAAAGTTTGAAGCAAGCCTTAGCAATTTAGTAGGACTCTATGTAAAAGGGGGTTGTTTTGGTATGCTTGGGGAGGTAGCTCAGTGGTAGAGCACCCCTTTCAGTCTTCAGTGCTGCAAAAATAAGTAAATAAAATAAAAATATACCAAGAACACACATTATGGACATTTTTGTTCCCTTGCTTGCACCACCCCAGTTTTTAATATCTTGGATAATAGTATAGCTGTCTTCACTCTTTCATAACTTTGTACATTGTATGGGGTATACTACAATTTGTGTAACCCATACATGTTCATTGTACACTGTGTGAATATACTAAGATTTATGTGACCTGTCCTTCCTCTATGGCCAGTTAGGTTTACAGTCTTTTACTATTGCAAATCATAATGCATTGAATAATTTGTATGTACTCTATTTTGCAAATGTGTAAGAATATACATAAAACAAATTCCTACAAATTCCTAGAAGTGGTATTACTGAGTCAAAGTTCATATGTGTTGTTAAATTGGCAAAGGATTGTATTAATCTAGCCCATTCACTAGCAGCAACAATGTAAGAGATGGTCAGTATTTTTTATTTTGTCACATTGTCCAATAAATAAAAACCATCTTTATGATTTTAATATGTAAGAATATGATTTCTTAAGCCAGTCCCCAAAAAACAAAGGCCAGATGTTCTCTCTGATTGTGGATGCTAAATCACAGTAAGTGTTGTGGGGGTGGGGTCGGGTCACTGGATTAGATAAAGGGGAATGAAGGGAAGGGATGGGGGATAGGAATAGGAAAGACAGTAGAATGGATTGGACGTAACTTTCCTATGTTCTTATATGAATATATAATCAGTGTAAATCCACATCATGTACAACCACAAAAATGGGAAGTTATACTCCATGTATGTATGATATGTCAAAATACATTCTACTGTCATGTATAACTAAAAAGAACAAATAAAAAATTTTTAAAAAGAGTAAGATTTCTACTGGGCTGGGGGTGTGGCTCAGTGGTAGAGTGCCTAGCATGTATGAAGCACTGGGTTTGATTCTCAGCACCACATATAAATAAATAAAATAAAGGTCCGCTGACAACTAAAAAATATATATTTAAAAAAAAAAGATTTCTACTGCCTAGATATTTTGTTTCATGGGCATATCATTTATTTTAGTAATTCCTATTACTGGACAATTTATTTTTACTATTATAGGAAATTGTGTAGTGACAGCTCCTGTATGTAGTTTTTTATACTTAAAATTCCATCTGTATTAGTTTTTCAATTTTTTATTATTTAACAGACTTTTTTCCAGTGTTATTAAAAAGAACTTGTGTGTTCAGTGAACTAATTTACTTAACTGTTATGTTGAACATTTTAGTTTTCTTCCAGTTACTCATTATTATGAAAAATATACCAAAGACTTTCATTTAAAATGGTTACCTATATTCAGTATTTCTAGTTTATAATATCACATTGCTTACGAAAATTGCAGGTGCCTTTTGTAATTAATTCACTTTTGCAAATGGTCTGTTTCTATCCCTTTAGGTGGCATTTGTGCTTATTGTGTGAACCCCTTTGGTAGTGGTTCTTGAAGTTGGGGGGCAGATGGATAGTGAGGTTTTGTTTTTTGTGGGGAGGGGGTTGTCACAGTGACTGATACTTAATAGTCAGGGTCAAGGTTGCTCAATGTGCTGCACAGCATTGAGTAGGACAGCCCTATTCACAAAGTATTGTCCCAGTGTCACCATTCCTGTGCATGTGCTTTGTTCTACAGTAAAAAAAATCAATACATTGATGTATTTGTTGAAAATATCTTTTTCTAATTTTATCAAGGCAAATAGGAATAACTTTTTTCATGTGTTCAAGTCTTTATCTTCATTATTTACTTCATTTTTAGTGATACTCAGTTTAGGAAATATTCATATGTATTTTGCTTAGTTTCCACTTGGGGGCGTGGCATAAAATTTTGTGAAAAGAACGATTATTTTGTAATATCTCCTAGTGGTAGGTCTTTTTTAAAAAATTGTATTTATTTATCATACTGGGAATTGAATCCAGGGATGCTCTACCACTGATCTGTGTTTGCAGCCATTTTATTTTTTGTTTTGAGACTGTTTTGTGTTGATAAGTAATCCAACTGACCTCAGACTTGAGATTCTCTTCTCTCTGCCTCCTGAGTAGCCAGGACTGCAGGCATGTGCTGCTGTGCCCAGCTTAGACTTAAATCGTTTTTTTGTTGTTGTTGTTTGCTTGTTTTGTTTTTGTTTTTGTGCAGTGCTGGGGATTGAATCCAGAGGCACTCTACCACTGAGCAACTTCACTAGCCCTTTTTATTTTTTATTTTGAGACAGTATTTGTTTAGTTGTATAAACTGGCCTCAAAATTGTTCTCTTTCTGGGACTGAGATTGTGGCTCAGTGGTAGAGTGCTTGCCTCACATGTGGGAGGCACTGGGTTCGATCCTCAGCACCACATATAAATAAATGAATAAATAAAGGTCAATCAACAACTAAAAATATTTTTTAAAAAAATTGTTGTCTTCCTTTCTTAGCCTCCCCCGTTGCTGGTATTGCAGGCATGTGGCACTGTGCCTGGCTCCGCTTGAGCTTAGACAAATCTTAAACAGCAATAGTAATCATGAAAGTGAGACATTTAAAAAAATATTGTTTAAGTTACGCTCTTTTAAAGAGTTTCTTTTATAAGCTTGTTGTACAAAACCTGGGATATGGAAAAAAAATAAAAGTCATTTATAACCCATTTAGTTAGGGATAGACTCCCCTCCATACTGATTTTGTTTTATTTTATTTTTTGTTTTGCTTTTTGTACCAGGGATTGAACCCAGGGGTGCTTTACCACTAGGCCAGATACCCAGACCTTCTTTAATTTAATTTTTATATTTTTTATTTTTGAGACAGGGTCTCGCTAAGTTCCTGAGACTGCCTTTGAACTTATGATTCTTCTGCCTCAGCCTCCTAAACTGCTGGTACTATAGGCAGAGATAGACTCTTAATGTTTTCATATATATTCTACTATTTTTGTTTTATTAATTTTAAGTTGGTGAACTAATATTTGAACCTATTCTCATTGCACAATTTGAAACATAATTAAAGCTAAAGATGCCATTGATTTCGGTTCCTAATCCCCATGTCCTTTGCAGAAATGCTGTTAACAGTTTTTTGTACATATTCTTGAGACCTTTTTCTGTAGAAATAGGATATTATTTGCTTGAAAAGTACTCCTGTGCATCTGGACTGGCAGGGTCTTGGATACGTTTCTTGGATTGTCTAAATAAGACTTCTTTTGGATCAAGTAGGCTTCACTCATGCTAAGCAAACATCTGGTATCACTGAGCTGCATCCCAGCCCTAGATTAGGTATATACAATTTTTTTGTTCTTTCTTTCTGTCTTTATATTTTTCTGTCTTTTTGTCTTCCTTTCTTTTGGTACTAGGTATTGAACCCAGGTCACTCTACCACTGAACTACATACCCTGCCCTTTTTATATTTTTTATTTGAGAGAGAGGATCTAAGTTGTCCAGGTTTTCAGGTAGCTGGGATTATAGTATGCACCACTACATCTGGCTGTTATATACCACTTTTGAACTGCTAAATAGTATTAAATAACATGTACATATCATCTATTCAGCTGTTCTCTCATTATGATACGTTTTGGGAGTTTCCTTTTTTTATCTTAATGTTGGACTCTTATTGTACTTACCCTCTCACATTTATTCATTCATTTAATAAATATTGATTTCCTGCCAAGTGCCTAGCACTGTTTGCAGCACTAGGGGCTTAAGAAAGGGGAGCAAGACTTAAAAGTCTGTTATGTCATAGAGCTTATATTCTCATGAGAAGAAGTTGATATAAAAACTTGAATTTATAATAAAGTGCCAGTTAGCCTTAAATGCTGGGGTGGGTGAGGAGAATAAAGCAGAAGAGGGTAGAAAGTGTTGGTGTTACTGTTTTGAATAGACTAGTCAGGGATGGCCTTTATGAAGAGGAGGTGCTACCTGAGCAGTGACTTTAAATGAGGGAATGATTTAAATGAGGGAATGAAATTCTGGGGTAGGGGCTGGGGTTGTGGCTCAGTGGTAGAACACTTGCCTAGCATGTGCAAGGCACTGGGTTTGATTCTCAGCACCACATAAAAATAAATAAATAAATTGAAAGTATTGTGCCCATCTATAACTAAAAAAATATATTTTTTGGTACCAGGGGTTGAACTCAGGGGTACTCGACCACTGAGCCACATCTCCAGCCCTATTTTGTGTTTTATGTAGAGACAGGGTCTCACTGAGTTATTGCTTAGTGCCTTTCCATTGCTGAGGCTGGCTTTGAATTCCTGATTCTCCTGTCTCAGCCTCCCAGAGTGCTGGGATTATAAGCGTGAGCCACTGTGCCCAGCTACTAAAAATATTTTTTTAAAAATCTGTGGTAAAAGTGTTCCACAGAGAGGGAATTGTAAATAAAGGAAAAAACAATGGAATAAGTCATGGGATAGTTGAAGAATAGCAGGAGTACCAGAGTGACTGAAGTAATGTTAAGGAAAATGGTAGGAGGTAAAATTGTGTCGGTCAATAGGAGCTAAAGGATTTAGACTATGTAATTGTAATACATTAACCATGATCTGCTTGTGGTTACAGAGCACTTGAAATGTGGCTAGTTTGAATTGAGATACACTGAGAGTATAAAATATACACTGGATTTTTAAGACTTTGTGCCAAAAAATAATGTAAAATATCTTAATTACATTAAAAATTTTGTTTTTTAGTTATCAGTGGATCTTAATTTTCCTTACTTATATGCGGTGCTGAGAATCAACCCAGTACCTCACACATGCTAGGCAAGTGCTCTACCACTGAGCTATAACTCCAGCCCTCTTAATTACATTTTTATGTCAGTTATATATTGATAATATTTGGATACACTGAGTTTAAGTAAAATATATTACTGAATTAATCAGTTTTTACTTTTCAAAATGTGGTAACTAAAATAATTTAAACTACATATGTGGTTCATGTTTCTGTTGGACAGTACTGGTTTAGAGCCTTAAAATCCATGGAAATCATTTTAATTGTAATTGTAAGATATTAGTTTTAAAAAGGGGGAATGACATGATAAGTTTTATTTATACATGTATTTATTAATTACTGGGGGTTGAACCAGGAGTGCTTTACCACTGAGCTACATTTCCAGACCTTATCTTGGGGTGGGGGATGGACAGGGTCTCACTAAGTTGTTTAGGGCCTTATTAAGGTTACTGAGGCTGGCCTTAAACTTGCAATCCTCCTGCTTCATGCCTACCTTACGTATTTGATTCAAGTCCTGGGAATTGAAGTCCAGTAGCACTGTAACACTGATCTATATCCCTAGCCCTTTTTACTTTTATTTTGAGACATGGGCTTACTAAGTTGCTGAGGCTGACCTTGAACTTGTGACCCTCCCACCTCCGCCTCCTGAGTAGCTGGGATTACAGGTATGTGCCACCGTATCTGGCTCAGTTTTATGATTTAAAAGAATCATTTCATTCTGGTTATTCTGTGGATCATAGTACAGAACTAAAAATAAAAACAGAGAAACTAGGTGGGAGGATGTTGCAATAGCCCAGATAAGGAAGGATGGTAATAGTAAAGGTAGTGAGAATATTTAGGATAATTTTGAAAACGTTTTTTTAATCTTTATTTTTATTATTTATTTTTATGTGGTGCTGAGGAACGAACCCAGTGCCTCATGCATGCTAGGCAAGCCCTCTACCACTGAGCCACAACCTCAACCCCTATTTAGGATAATTTTTGAGGTTAGAGCTATCTATTTCTAAATCATTTAGAAAATGAGTTATGAGGGAGAGTGAAACCAAAGATGACCACCAAATTTTCACACTTAGCAGTTGGGGCAGGGATAATGTTTACTGTCTATTTGAGGGAATGAGGGTAGGAGAGAGGGTTTTTTTAGATATATTAATTTTTTTTTTTTTGATACTGGAGATTGAACTCAGGGGCACTCGACCACTGAGCCACATCCCCAGCCCTATTTTGTGTTTTAGGTAGAGACAGGGTCTTCCTGAGTTGCTTAGTTCCTCGCCGTTGCTGAGGCTGGCTTTGAACTGGTGATTCTCCTGTCTTAGCCTCCCTGAGTGCTGGGATTACAGGCTTGCACCACCGCGCCCAGCTAGATATATTAACATTTTTAACAAAATAAACTTTTGATTAAAGTGTAACAGTATACTGAAAATTTCAGAAATTCCTGCACAAAGCTCAACGTTTTTCACAAGTAAACTTGCCTGTACACAGTGCTCAGATCAAGGAACAGAACAAATCACTATCCTAGTAGCCCTAACCTATTCTAACTCCATAAATTAGTGATGGTAGTCATTACATTGTGTCTAGGAATTGAGAAACTTAAAGAATCATCAAAGATTTTTTAAAAATTTTTTTAGTTGTAGATGCACACAGTTCCTTTATTTACTTTCATGTGGTGCTGAGGATTGAACCCAGTGTCTCACTTGTGCTAGGCAAGTGCTCTACCACTGAGCCACCACCCCAGCCCAAGAATCATCAGAGATTTTGTCTGAAAGGTTATGGGCAAATAGGGGTTCTTTTTTTCAGCGTTGATCATTTTTGCCTATTTTCAAATTGGGAGTTTGTTTTGAAGAATATGCTATTTATTATAAAATATTAAGTGTAATAGTAAACAGTTTGACATGTTTTTGGCAGTGTTGTACCTAAACATGTATGAATAGAAATCACCCCCTATGGCATTGTAACGAAAAAAAAAAAGCCGTAAAAATTTCTTTGGAGGAAAATAGTATAAAAAATTCTATTTCTGGTTCTTTCTTTATCCTCAAAGTAGAGAATTTAAGGAGGCCTACAAAAATTGTTTAGAAGATAAAAGAGAATTAGGCACTAAGTAGTAATTTAATGTTTTTCTATAAAATAGCATCTTCAGATTTGTGTATTCAAAGTATTCTCAATTCCAGATATACAGCACGCAGAACACTATATACATAAAGACATAGTGGAACAAACTTAGCAGGATACTAAAGTTGCTAGGGTTTTTGTTTTTAAAGAAAATCTGTGCCTGTAGAATTCTGAAGGATTTGAAAGATTTTTTTTGCTTTGTTTTATTTAAAACAATACCAGTATCCATTATATCTGTTAGAATTTTGAGAAATTCTAGGAGGAGGAAATTCTAGAGAAAATTAGGAGAAGGAAATGATATATTTCCATGCAGTAATTCCAAAAGTGAATATACCAGCACTTGTGTTGAATTCAAACACAACATAATCTTTTATATAATTTAATCCCTAGTTCACATAAACAAACACTAAACAGACAGATAAATGCATATAATTTGTGTTTTTGAAGCTGTTGGTAATTTGGACATAGAGGTTATTGTCCCTCACTTTTCCATTGCTTTTGTTGAATGCTCTGACTTGTGGTTTATGTAAAATTGATAAGGGTTAGTAGTGGATATGTGAACCTACACAAGTGATGAAATTGTGTAGAACTAAATGTGTATAAGGAAAGTGGGGAAGTGTCAATAAGATGGGTAGGTTGTATCAGCCTCAGTTTTGCTATGATGTAACAGTTTTGTTATTCTCATTGGGGTATATTAAGCAACTTTGCATTATTATAATAAAAGTATCTGAGATAATTAATTTGTAAAAGGAAAAGGTTTATTTTGGCTCATGATTTTAAAGGTTGCAGTCCAGGGTGGGGCATGCATTACTTTAGGCCTGTGACAAGACATGGCAGAAGTACAAGTGGTAGAGCAAAACTGCTTATACCCATCAGCCAGGAAGCAAAGAGAAAAATACAAGAGGCTGGAGTTCCACAATCCCCTCCTACTGGGCCTTATCTGCTAAATGTTCCACTACCTTCCATTAGCACCACCCTGGGACCAAACCTTTAGTACATGGACTTTTGGGGAATGTTTATCCAAACTACACCAGGGCAAAACTGTGTGAATTTCATGCTGGATTTCTGTTATTTCCTTTAACTGCGTGTGAATCTACAATTGTCTCAATAAAAACTTTAAGAGGGTGGGAAGTAGCTTAGTGGAAGAGCACATGGTTAGCATGGGCAAGACCTTAAGTTCATTGCATAGCTCTTGGGAAAAAAAAAGACAAGGGGAGAGATCTGTACAGGATAGAGACTGTAAATCTTTTAGAGCTTTGCCGGACCTAAAGTAGAGTGTACTGTTTGCTGAGCCACGAGGTTAGTTTAGATATGCTCATTTTCATACGTGTGTGTACATTTTAGTTATTCTCTTTGAATAGTTGAAATTGTCTATTTATAGTCTGTCAGTTTGGATGCCATTTATACTTACTGGCTTTGTTTCGTCTGTTCTTCGCCTTAAACTCTTGACCCCCATCAGGTATTACATTCAGAATGTTAAGTCCTTAAAATAAGGGCCTTACCAGAAAAAAAAAATGTCTATTAAAAATAGGTATCTCAATATAATTAAAATGGCCATACTACCCAAAGCGTTATACAGATTCAATGCAATCCCAATTAAAATCCCAGAGTCCTTTTTTATAGAAATAGAAAAGGCAATCATGAAATTCATATGGAAAAATAAGAGACCCAGAATAGCCAAAGCGATCCTGAGCAAGAAGAGTGAAGCAGGAGGCATCACAATACCAGACCTTAA
>PVHX01030390.1:0-15918 GCA_004024805.1 Geosciurus inauris | reverse complement strand
TTGTTATAAAGTTTTTTCTCATATTTTAAATTCTAAATGAGAGTCTTGCTACTTCCCTGTTGGAAGAATTTTGTCCTGTTGAAAATATCCAAATGGGCCCTCTCTTTCAAATGAGAAAATTTAAGCATTTAAGTATAGGCACCATATTTCTCCAAGTCTGTATTTTTGAGGCTAAAATCCTCAATTATTTCATCTATTTATGTATCATGATTCATCATTCTATTCTGTTCTGGGTATTGAACAAGTATTGATATTTTTCTAGAAATTGATTGCAGTTTTTTGATGAATTGGAGAGACAGAGCCAAACAAAGTATTCTCTCCCCTTTCTGTGTAATCTGCTTCTGCTTATGAAGGTATTAGTATTTGGGGGCAATCTAGACAGACTATATTTCCTTATTCTGGAGGGAACAACACATTATAACACATTACATTATGAGTGGCATCAATAAAGTCAAGTTTGTAGTCAACTCAAAGTCTGAAATGATTTTATCCCCTATCCCTATGATTGAACACTCTTAAGTCACATTTTTCCATCACATTGTCTTATTTTTAATTGATACTTTTAAGTCATGCTGCAGAACTTTCCTTCTATTCCTATAAAACTAATTCCAGCCCCTGAGAACTTTCTGTCTGTTACTGCACTAGAGCAAACATTGTCTCCTTCCCTGGTGAGAAATTGTGGGCTCCAGACAACGCAATATCTCAGGCACATAAATTCTGTTTTTATATCCCATTTCCCAGGGTCACTTCTGCCTGTAGCTAATTTTCAAAATGCTCTATTAGGCTACAATAAGATTATATGAGAGATCTGTCTGTAAGCTATGCCTGATAAACTTGCAGCATTATTTTATTTGAGGCTAAATTTGGTTATTTGGTTAGTGTATCCTCACATCTTAGAAATTTTTGTTCAATTCAGTGAATATTGAGTATCTATCCTATGTAAGACAATGTTCACTGCTATTAAGGGGAGCTCTTTCCACACAAAATTACTTTTTGTGTTTAGTGTATTACAGTTACACCTAATATTGTGGTTCATTTTGACATAATATATGCATGGAATATAATTTGCTGCACTTTAATTGACTTCCCCTTTCCCTCTCCTCCTCTTTCCCCCTGTTCCACTTGCTCTACTGGTCTTTCTTCTATTTATTTACATTTTTTAAAAAAATTAGTGCTGTGTAGATATACATAAAGGTGAAATTCATGTGGTACATTCCTATATGTACATAGCATAATTTGGTCAAATTCATTGCATGATTCCTATTCTTTCCCATCCCTCTGTATATCCCATCAATCCCCTTCCTTTCATCTACTGATCTCTCCTATTTTCATGGGATTCTCCTTCCCATTTTTCACTTATTTTTGTCTAGCTTTCACATATCAGAGAAAACATACAATGCTCATCTTTCTGCATCTGGCTTATTTTACTTAGCATGTTCTTCAGTTTCATCTATTTACTAGTAAATGCCATAATTTCATTCCTTTATTGTCTGAGTAGGACTCCATTGTGTATATATGCCACATTTTCTATATCCATCCATTTGTTTATGGGTACATGAGCTGTTATAGTTTAGATATTAGGTATCCCCCAAAAGCTCACATGTGAGACAAAGCTTGAAGGTTTAGAGAAGAAATGATTGGGTTATAAGAGGTTTAACCTAATCAGTGCATTAATTCTCTGATCTGATAGGGATTAACTTTGTTGTATCTGTAGGCAGGTAGAGTGTGGTTGGAGAAGATCGGTCCCTGGGCAGAGTGCCTTTTGGGTCTGTATTTTGTCCTTATTGAGCAGAGCTCTCTCTCTGCTTCTTGGTGTCTGTGTCCTGACCTGCTGTCCTCTGCCACACTCTTCTTCCATGATATTCTGCTTCATCTGGAGCCTAAAGGAGTGGATCTTGCTGTCTGTGGACTGAGTCCTCTGAAATTGTGAGACTGTAAGTAAACTTTTCCTCCTAAAATAGTTCTGTCAGGTCTTTTGGTTACAACAGTGAAAATGCTGACTAAAACATGGGTTGGTTCCATACTTGGCTATTGTGAATTGCTCTGCTGTAAACAATGTTGTGCCTGTATCACTATAGTAGGTCGATTATAGTTGTTTTGGTTAAATAATAAAGAGTGAATAGCAGGGTCATACGGTGGCTGCATTACTAGTTTTTTGAGGAATCTCAATACTACTGTCCAGAGTGGTTGTAATAACTTCCCAGTCTCACCAAAAATGTATGAACGCACATTTTCCCACACATTCTTGCTAGCATTAATTATTGTTTGTATTCTTGATAATTGCCATTCTAACTAGAGTGAGATGAAATTTCAGTACAGTTTTGATTTGCATTTGAAGTTGCTAAAGATATTAATATGGACCATCGTCCATATTAATCAGTAAAATTTAATTAAAATTAAACGAACAGTTTATTTTTTTATTTTTTATTTTTTTGTGCAAATATCAGTGAGAAAAGGCTACTTAAAAGTCTTCAGTTCTATACTGGCTTGGAGTTGTATCCAGACAGAGTCTCCACTGTCACTGTCTTTAGTATTTGTAAATTAAGAAAAGAACTGGGAGTATTCAGAGAATACAAGAGAGTCCTTTGGTTTCTCAAGAGTCCGTGAGAAAGTAGAAGAAAAAACGCAAATGTGTAAACTTGGTGAAAGATTTTGGAAGTGTAAGCATTTAAATATAGTCACCAAGTTCCCCTGGTATTTATATTATTTTTTATCTTATACCCAAGCACCTCTTCTCTCCCAGTTCTTAAGACTTATGTAGGAATGTTACTGTGGGTTCACTTTTGACTTTAATAAGGAAAAAGAGCTGAAGGATTTGGCTGGACAGAAAGAGAATTAATTAAGGTTTGGACATGCTGAGTTTGAGCCTCAAGTGGGATAAGAGGAGGGATTAAAAATTTAACAAAAAGAATAGGCCAAATCTGGATGAAGATATTTAAAAGTCACTCAGTTTATGAAGGGATTGGTTGGATGTGCTTAGCAATTGGGAACAAAGGTGAGAGAGTTAGACTAGGTAGTAGAGAGAATGAAGACAGCTTTTAAATAATAAGAGAAGCAATTATCAGGACTCAGGTAATTTCAAGAAAGTTAAAATTACTATATGCAAATAAAAGTGAATATAATAATTATGAAGAATACATTCAGTTTATCAATTTAAGATAACATAGCTCTATATAAATCTGTATTAACATATCTTCACCTCTCTATATCTGACCTTATAGCTTCATATATGATTTTAGTAGTATGATTTTGAAGCTAATATCCAAATTTCACTAGTATTATTGCTTAGGTCCTGGGTAATAATTAATTCCATTATTATAATAATGAAACAATATAATAATTATTGCTAATACCAATATCTAATAAGATTCTGCAATGGAAATTGGCATTATTATTTAACAGTTCTTGAAATAGTTACGAAAAATAGATATTGGAAATGAAAAGTCATGATTATTATTGTTTGCAGACTATTTTGTCAACCCAGAAATCTCTCAAATCAATAAAAATATTAAAAACAATAGGAGTTCATTAATGTACCTGGTCCGAATATAAATAGTTGCAATTCAATAGCTTGCTTTTTAAAATCAACAATAACTAATTGGATATTAACTTGCTTGTATTGTCAAAATTGTAACAAAAGCATAAAATACTGAGAATAGAAGCTTAAAAAAGTGTATAAAAACTGTACAGATAGAACTATAAGATTTTATGAGAGATATTTAGCAAAATGAATAAAACAACATTAACAAGTTTCTTGAATGGGATGGCTTAGTATTTTGAAGATGCTGTTTCTTCTAAAATTTTTCATTTATTTATTTATTATCCCCTTCACTCCCACTTCCATATAATAACATCCTTCTTTGGGACATGATGAAATAATTCTCAACTTCATTTAAAAAATTACTGTTTACCTTAACACAATAAATCAGGAAAATTATGTTAAAGGGGAATAATACAGTTTTTTTCCCTGTCAACTTCTAGCATGTAATTGAAGATATATATAATTCAATATTGGTGAAAAAAATTGACAAAAGACTTGATGAGACTAAAAAGTTAGAAATATATCAGTATTTCAATGTAATTTTAATAATAGAAAAATATAGGTTATTTAATAAATAATATTGGTCTAGTTTTAAATTTGGAAAATCATGTGGTGAAAGATATTTACCTGTTATGACAAATCCAAGTAAACTCCGCAATATGAAATACTTATTTGTTAAGTTATTAAATAAAATGAGGAAATATATTTTATATTTGGTAGTGCTGAAAGGCAAGGATTATTAAAAAAGTAAATTTCATTTTGTCAACATTTTTTCTTTTTCATTGTGTTAAAAAGTAGCAAAAACAAATTAATAAAGTAATGCTATTCTGATAAAAGATATTTTTGAGGCTAGGAGTACAGATCAGTGGTAGAGTTAATTAGCATATACCAAGTCCTGGTTTCAATCCTCAGCACCACATAGACCCACACAGAATGTATTTGTAACATAGATAAAGGATGGAAGTTTAAAATATACCAACAATTTAAATAGAAAATATCAATATAAAAAAGAGCAATGATGATTAAGTAATATGTAGTAGATAAAACCGTCAAGGTCAATGAGAATGAGTGCATAACCAAATTCATTAGCAATTAAATACATTACCTAGGGCATCAGATCTTAAAGTCAGTAGGAAAATTCCTTAACTCTTTGTTGGAAAACAAATTGATAGAACTTCTCTAAATATTTATAAGATTTGAATAGTAGTAAACCTTTAGTTAAGAAAATCCACATTGAGCTGGGTGCAGTGGCCCATGCATGTAATCCCAGTGACTTAGAGTCAGGCAGGAGGATCCCGAGTTCAAAGCCAGTCTCAGCAACTTAGTAAGGCTCTAAACAACTTTTTTTTTTTTTTTTTTGGTACTGGAGATTGAACTCAGGAGCACTCAACCTCTGCGCCACATCCCTAGACCTATTTTGTGTTTTATGTAGAGACAGGGTCTCACTGAGTTGCTTAACACCTCGCTATTGCTGAGGCTGGCTTTGAACTCGCGATCCTCCTGTCTCAGCCTCCCTAAGTGCTCGGATTACAGGCTTGAGCCACCGCGCCCAGCTGGCTCTAAGCAACTTAGTGAGACCCTGTTTCAAAATAAAAAATAAAAAAGGCTGGGGATGTGGCTCAGTGGTTAAGTACCCTTGGGTTAAGTCCCTGGTACCAAACAACAACAACAATATCCACATTGAGAAATATTACTTAAAATTGAAAATATAAGCTTATATACAATTATGTACAAATATTTAAAAAAAGGAAAGGCATCTTATAGTATTTTGGTGATGGATAAGTTAAGGTTCATTGCTATACATACAAACACAAATCAACACATATTAGAGTACATAGTGTGGCCATCAAATACTTAAATTAACATATTAATTAATATGCTCTTAAGTAAAAGTGATATGTGTGTGTGAGAGAGGGAGACACAGGTAGGGAGAAAGAATTAGAAAATGTTTCATACACAGTGACCAGAAGGATATTACAAAAATCTTTGTATATTTTTACACATAAAATAAGCATTTGAAGTTGGAGAAGATAAAACTATATGGAAGTATTATCTCATTTATTTAGGCATGAAGACAACAAATATATGTGGTGTTCAGTTAATGGAAAGGGAGACAGTTGTGCTAATTGTTTGTAACCACAGCACTCAATGAGTCCCAAACAACATAACCATTTTAGCTTTCTAATGGAAAATTTTAATGAATATCCAGATTATGCTACAGTAATACAAAGTCACTCAACTGACTCGAGATGGTAGCTCTATAACTGAAATTTTCTGTGGCAAATACTGAATCTCATGAGTACAATGATCTCAAGTTGTTCTGAGATATTCCTGAAAAAATCTATGTGAGCTAAAAACATACTTTAAGTAAAAATCAATCAGCTTTAGTACAAAAGGTAAACAGAAGAACAAGATTCCATTTGAAATATATACTTACACAGAAAGTGAAAAATCAGGGGAAAAGCCTTCCACATTTTCTAGGAAGCTGAGATTCATTTCACGATTTGCCGCAACCTGTGTGGCCGAACCGTAGAAACCAGCGCAGGGCCATGGGGGATTAAGAAAGACACACAAACACTTATAAAGCTGGGACCAGTTGGGACACCAATCTTTGATGGAGGGACAATGACCCGGAGCTAGCTCAGCATATTTATTATATAGTCTCACAATCAGGAAGTTAAAACTATAGGGGCATTGTTCTTTAAGCACTAAAATGTTACTGAACCAGAAACATTTCTGTAGCTATTCTACTGTTGCAGTGCTAGGAATATCCTGTTATTATCCTGTTGCACCCAGGAAGCCCATTGTCCAGAGTTTCTGCTAAGCAGGCAGGCTTGAAGTTTGCAACGCTTACAAGATATTGTGATTATTTTGTTATGCTCAGAATTCTCTATCCCAGGCAGCTGGTATCTGAGCTCAAGGTCAAGACTTATTGTTCAGTGCCATTGCACAGGACTTCCTCAGGCATGGCCTTACTATAGCCCCTGGGCAATTGTGTCCTGCGCCTTTGCACAGAAAATTCCCAGAGCAAAGCACAGCCACAGCTCCAAAGTATTCAAAGACCATGATCCAGGTCATCACTTTCCATGATGATTCTTTAATTTCTTTGCATAGGTGTGTAGCCCAGAAACCTGCAAAGTGGGGCTGGAACATATCATCCTTTAGCAAGAATGGAAATAGATATACAAATACTAAAAAAGTGTGAATGCTAACATTTTTGTTGTGAAGATGTTAATTTCAAAAGGTGTAACTTAGCCACAGATATTACTAAGCAAAGCATTCTGTTATTAGCCTGTTGCTGTTCTCCTCTGTATTCATTTACTAGCAAGTGCAACAAGGCTGTGCCACTTTAGCAGTTATTTTCTCACAGTGCTAGAGACTGTAAGTCTGAGATCAAGTGCTGGCATGTTTGGTTTCTCCTGAGTCCTTTCTTCTTGGAGATGGCCTTCCTCTCTCTGTGTTTCCATATATGTTTATGTCCTAACCTGCTGTTTTCATAGGGATGCCAGTCACTTTGGGTTTAGTGCATGGTAATGACCTCATTTTTAGCTTAATTACCTCCTTTAAGACTCCTTCTCTGGGTACAATCACATTCTGAGGTCCTAGAGTTTAGGATTTTAACATAAGAATTTTGAGGAGACACAACTCAGTTGAGGTAATGATTTCTTTGTTGTATAGATAGATGAGTGACTATTACTTTGGAATTATTTTGTTAATATATTCAATTAGTAAATGTTCATAAGACACTAAAATATCAAATTAATCTAAAATGGGTGATTGAAATCTTTCAATATATTATTTCAAAGTGGCATATTTACATTATGCCATTTCTATAATACCAAGACTATAGAAATATAAGAGTAAGTGAAGATTCTGAAGCAAGACAGAGAATTTGAGCCTTGTTCTGAGGAAAGAGTTCTAGGAAAGAAGTTTAAATTGAAAATCATTAGGGTATGACAATATTTAAAGCTGTAGGGAACTGGATGATGTCACATAATTTGTATGCAGAAAGAGAAAAGATGGGTTCTATGACATAGTTAAAAGAATTTTATCTTCTTTTGGATTTGGAGGGAAGGCAGGTTTCTATAAAAACAAAACCAAACCATAGTCTATAGAAGTAGAAAAAAGCTAAAAGTGTAGGGCCTGAGAAACTTAGATAAGTTTTCAAGAATAGGTGATCATCAATCATGTCAAATTCTATTGAGTGGTTGAGTAAGATGAAAACAGATAATTTAACCTTGGCCTTTACAAAATGTTGGTGTTTGGGGTTCTTATGAAAAGATATTTCACTGGAGTAAGGGCAATTAGAGCAGTATTTGAGTACAATTAAAGAAGAACAAAAGGTGACAAAAGGATACAGAACATGTGGACCCTCCTCAGGAAATTGGTAGTAACTGGAGGCAAAAGTGGACCCATGGAATCTATGTTCATGGGTATATGTCTGTGAATGTTGCTTAAATTGAGTGATATTAGTTGGTTTGTTGCAATGAATTATCCAGTAAAAAATAGAAACTGATACTGCATGAGAAAGTGAGAAATACTTCTGGAAGAATTCTTTCAGTAGGCAGGAGAAGGTGGGATGCAGGACACAGCTGCAGAGCTTGGACTGAGGGGTGAGAATTGCTTCTAGAGATGCCAGCTCCAAAGCCATGTTGCCTCTGCCACAATCTGCACCAGCAGAACAATTATGGCTACTCTCTGGTCAGTCCTACTCACTGAACTCATGAGAAAGTGTGTGTTCTCTGATTTTATTGAATATATATCATTCTTCCCCTCTCTGCTACTTGATTTTTGTTCGTATTTCCCACCCATTTTTGCTCACTTCTTTTACTCTTCCTTTTTTTCCTTCCGCCTTTCTTTTGTTTCCTTCCTTCCAGTCATTTTATGATTATCACTGCGGACTCAAGAATTTGATGTGTCATATTCACTTTGATCCCAGTTTCCTTTTCCCTAAACATCATTAGGGCAAAGAAATATTGCATGCACAGCAGTATCAGGCCGTGGTTAGGTACATTTTCTCTGCAAGTACCTGTTGCAACTTTTCTTCAAGCTCTTACACTCTCTGACTTAGCTATTCATCTATTCATACAAATTAATATATTTCTGTATACTACAAACTGCCTTTCATCTTTAAAAGTTATGTGGTTATCTATCTCTACATGGGGTGGTCATTGTAATATTGGGCTCAAGAAATTTGTGTTAAACATCTGAAATTGGTATGTGACAAGTATTCTTATGGATACCTTATGGGCAAGACAGACAAATCCTCTGATGATTAGGGAACTTTCATTGTCTTGAGAAGATAGACTCCCCTCCTCCTAAAATAAGTGGATAATTAAAATAAATGTGCACCTGCTGATAGGTTCTGGGGAAAAGGGAAGTTAGCTTGAGGTGGGTCACTGTGGTAAGGGTGACTGTTTCAAAGATGAGGAGGAGAAGCGAAAATGATATTTGAACAGAAACCTGAAGCAGAATGGAGAATAAATCATGCTGTTACCTAGAAGACTATTCTAGACAAGCAGATAGCAAGTACATAGTCCATAGAAAGAAAGAGTCTATCAGGAATGATCCAGGATAAGCATACAGGTTGGGGCATCTGGACCAAGCAGAGTCCTAGCTGAAGGGTAGGATGAGGCCAGATCATGGAGGGCCTTTTGGAGCTTTGTGGAGGCTCCTTTCTGTGTGGGGTGGAAACCATAGCAAGGTTGTGTCAGTATCTGCCTTGAAGAAATTGTTCTGGCTTTTGGGTTAGAAAATAGACTGAAGGACCATTATGGTGCTGGTCAAATCCTACAAGCTAAATGCCACAAGATCTGCTGATGGGTTAGGTGGGGAGTATAGGAGAATGAAATAAATCACAAATAGTTAACAGTTTTGACAACTATTTCTGGGGCTGTCTAGGGGTTACATAGTTAATTCATATAAAGCATTTAGAACAGTACCTAGCACATAGTAAATGCTCAATAAATATTAGCATTTCATTATTATTTTTATGTCTCTCATTTATCTTCTACTTTTTCCTTTATACCTTCATATTTGTTTTAATGCTTTTGACTTCTGGATTTAAAGTTGACTGTTACCTTAATACCGTTCCTCTCCATTGCTAACCATCTAACTACATAAATTTTATCCAGGCAGTAATAATCTTAGTGCCAATATCTTGGACTAAAATCAGCATATAGTTCATTTACTGTGTAGCTGTGGGCAAAGTGCTAATCTCTCAATTTCATTTCCCGTGAAATGAGGATAATGATATTTACCCCCTAAGGCTATTATGAAAATTAAAGAATATCCAGATTCAAAAATGAAAGTCACCACAAAGTATGAGTTATTGCAATTTTTATTGTTACCTACACTCTTAGAAGACTCCTTCTGTTAATCCTAGCCACTTAAAGACATGAAAGAAATGAATTTGAACACATTAGTCATTCACACTAAATTTTATTCTTGTTTTGTACTATTTGAATGTTTTTATTGGTAAGATTTGTTTTTTTATATTTCACAGTTTGGGCTTTATTGAGACCCAAACAATTCTATTGAATCACTTTTTAGATTTAAAGAACTCAAATCTTCAGATCATCAGAATTAATATTGGGTCCGGGAAAGAAGTGGGGTGGGGACAGTTTGGAATATATATCTAAATTTCAATTAAAAAGCATTGCATACTTTATTGCATATTAAATACTATCAATTGTGGTTACCAGAGGCTGGGGAGAGTATTAGGAGAAAAGGAAAGGTATTAAGTTCTAATTAGGCAGGAAGAAAAAAAATTCTGGCATCCTATTGCACAGTAGAATGACTATAGATAACAGTGACATAGTACATATTTTGACAGTGCTAGAAGAAAGCATTTTGAATATTTTTCTCCCAAAATAATGTTTGAATAGAGAGATGCTTAACTGATTTGAACATTAGACAATGTATACTTGTATTAAAATATCATGATACCACATACATATGTACATATATATGTACATAAATATATATACATATATATTTTTATTTATACATATATAGTTATATATACATATGTGTGTGTGTGTATATGTATATATTGCTTTTTGGCACTGGGAATTGAATTCAGAGGCGCTTAACCACTGAGCTTTATCCCCAGCCCTTTTGTGGTTTTGTGTTTTTTTTTTGGTACCTGGGTTTGAACTCAGGGGTACTCGACCACTGAGCCACATCCCCAGCCCTATTTTGTGTTTTAATTAGAGACAGGGTCTCACTGAGTTGCTTCGTGCCTTGCTATTGCTGAGGCTGGCTTTGAACTCACGATTCTCCTGTCTCAGGCTCCCCAAATTCTGGGATTACAAGCGTGTGCCACCGCGCCTGGCTCCTTTTGTTTTATACTTTATTTAGAGATAGGATCTTGCTAAGTTGCGTAGGGTCTCACTAAGTTGCTGAGGCTGACTTTGAACTCGTAATCCTCCTTCCTTAGCCTCCCAAGCTGCTGGGATTACAGGTGTGCGTCACAGTGCCTGGCTCATATGTACAATTTTTTTCAATTAAAAATAAATTAAAAAGAGATACTTCCAGAGTATGGTCATTAAACACATTTTTATGATCCTAATGGTCAACACACTCAGTATCTACACTCGCCTGCATCTCAAGTGGTCAAGGGAGCGGGTAACCATGGGAGGTGTGGGCTAGCTGTGAAATAAAACCTATGGAAGTAGTATTACCAAATAAACACAGAAAGCTAGAATTATTTTAGAAGCAAGGACATGATGGATTGAGCCGACTAGAGGGTCTGACTTCTAACAAAGAAAAAAGCCCCTCTTGCTTTATTTATATTGGTACAGAACAAAGAGGATCCAGAGGGATCTCCTTCAGAGGAGACAAGATGAGAGTGGAGATAAACAGGTTGTTTGTGCTTGGCAGGTTATGCCCTTCTCCAGCAGCTGTGTTTGAACTTGGAGCTGTGAACTAGGTCAGGGTGCCAGCATGATCTGGGTTTTCTCCAACAGTGGTATTTTACCCAGGAGTTGTGGGAGGAGTGTCTTCCCTGCCTTAATGGCTAGAACATCGCCCATAGTTCATACATGGCTCCCAACAATCTACAGTTATTGGAACATAGAAAGCATTTCCTTTCTGGAGGGGACTTTAAGACTTGATCACTTATATAAAACTGCAGAAAACTAATGGACTAAAAATGTGACATTTTATTATTTTATTTTCAGTTATATCTTTACCAAGGCTGAAGGTGAAAAAAACTCTAATGTCTTTCCTAAGATAAAAACGCAATGTACCGCCCAATATTTATTCATCTTTTTATATCATCTTACCACTCAGAAAATCTCCATGTGAACTCATTTTGAATTAAAAACACTTACTTCATCCATTGAGTTATGTTTCTTAAGCAGTTATTCTTATTCCTAATTCATAGAAAAGGGAATTAAGGCTAAGAGAGACTAAATTATATGATCATTTGTATAATAAGTGAAAGAGACAGGAATACAATCTGTTTTAAACTCTCTCTTCTATGTTTCCCATCTACATATTATGCATTATGAAATTTGGTCATTTCAGTGCCAGAATTGTCTCAATTAGCACAAAGAGAAAAAAACAGTGATACTGAAGCTTTGAAATTTCTTTATGACTTTTATGGAGGAGAGAGGAGGTTATGGTTTTATTTAATTTTAGTCAGAGATGGATACAGAATAATTTTAAAACAATGCTTTTAATAAAGGCTTGGAGGATGCCTGTATAATGAGTTTACCTAGCATATGCAATGCAGTTTTACCTTAAATAATGTCAAAGCAGGAGAAAGATTCCCATGGTTATCACTGGAATTAGTATTCTGGCCTGACCCATCTCAGATGAATATTAGAAACATAGTGTTTTTGAATTAGATTCTACTAAAATAGTTTATGCATTTAGTAGGAAGCTTATAAGGTAAAAATTTCTTTGTAACTAAGTTACAAATGACTTTTAAAACCCTTTGATATTATTGGGTATCTTCATAATACGGGGAAAACATTTAAAGCCATTTAAAGTATTTAAGTACCTTTAACTCATTGGATGATATTGGTCATCCTATGATGAAACCAAATTGTCATATATACCCACAGTTATTTTTAAAGCCTTATTGTAGGCTAGCAATAGTTACAAAATAATAAGACTTCTTCTCAATTCCTCTTGTCAAAGGCACTCTGTGGAACTGTTGATGAATCTTAAATATATTTGGCACCAGGAACATTTTTTGCTTTCTCTCACAGAGACTGGGAATAAAAATGCATTGATGAGGTGAAAGAGGCTGTTGGAAACCAACTTTGAAAAAAAGAAACTATAGACTTTTTTTCCAAGCCTTTGTTTTTATATTCACGTTTAGTGTAATTTTTACAAATCTCTAAATAATAAAACATTAAAACTACTTAAGAATTCGGAAAAATAACAAAGACATTTTTTAAAATCATATAGCTAAAACCTCATCACTTTTTGAGGGTCATATTCTTAAAGGATAAGTGATGTCATAGTGATCAATAATCATTTTGAACACAATGCAGACAATAGCTGTTTCAGTTTGTTATTGGAACAAAATATTGGAAACACATTTGTCAGGGAAGTTTGACCTTGAGAAAAATACCAGAATAGTTTTCCAATGAACAGGTCCTGCCATTTTTATTTACGGGATTATAAAGGGTGAATTAAGCCATAATTTTACTTGATATATTATTGATAAGTGTGTGACTGACATTTATCCCATGTTCGTTTAATCACAATTTAATTAATATATGCAAGTTTACCTATCCAGGGAAAGTGGTGAATAATAATTCACTGATGATTCAGGCATTCACTTCTTAGTTTCTTGAAAGTAACCTTCATGAACTCACACTGTATTTTCCTTTCTATCTATAATTTAGATATCAAAATTTTCACATATATAAACATTCAAAAATTTATAAAAAGTTTTATGAAGTTATGATATACATTTATCCCAATACAAGATTAAAAATTATACTTCCTTTGAAATTGTTAGTGTATTTTCCCCAAATAGCTAAAATTTTGTCACTGATTATTTCTTCTCTTGAAAAATGAGAAAAAATGTTTGCTTTAGTTAATTATCAGTTAGGCTCTTGGACATGATATATAAGCGGCCATCACTTTTTAACACATATAATTTTATCTATTAACTAAACAGGTGATTCTTATTCACAGATTTTAGAATCAAAGCTAACATATAATTCAGCAAAACTGTGGTTTCATTTATTTCACTCATTTCATTTTTAAATTATTCTCTTCTCCAACTTGTTAAAACTAAAATATAAATATTTTAGAGTTCTAAGAGGCATCATAGTCAATTTATTCTAATTCCTTGTTTCTAAATGAAGCTTAAATCATAACTTCTTAAAAGATTTGCTAATGAAATACCAGCCAGTTGTTGATATTATCAGAAGGGGAAACAAGTCCCTTCCTTCTCAGAAAGTCCTCATCCCATTCAAATAATGTACTTCAAATGTTTCTGTTCATGCAAATCACCCCAAGTGTTTGTCACAATAAATGTTCCGCGCTTGACCTCAGAAATACAGCAGAGAGCACAGAAATCTGTCTTTTTAACAATCCCTAAGGATGATTTGAATATAAATAGCCCAAAGACCACATTTAGTGACATATAATGTCCTGCTAGAAGGACAAAGAGTTAAATAAATAAATAATGATAACTAGCCATCAGTGATTAGGAAATAAGTCAGCTAGGCAGCCTTTGTGACAGGACCTGGAGACTTACAGACAGAGGACTCATCACTCAAGAAGTCAGTGGTTGGAGGTGGTGACACATAGGTAAGTCAGTCACTCTCAGTTGTTAGGTGATATGGAAAAGCCCCTCAGGAGTGGGGAATTTCAATTAAGGACCTTAGGAAAAGCACCCTGGACAAGGTGGCAACAAGGAGAAAGTGGGGGAAAGCATTTGAGGCAATGAAGTAGCTTGTGGGTAAAAATAAACAAAAACTGACATTGAAGACCCCAGAACTGTAGTGGAAGAAAGCACTGCACATGGGATTGTTGTGGTTGTTGTTGTTATTATTATTATTGTTATTATTGAGACCAGGGATTGAATCCAGGGGCACGTAACCACTGAGCAACACTCCCATCCCGTTTTACTTTTTATTTTGAGACAGGGTCTCACTAAGTTGCTTAGGGCCTGGCTAAATTGTTGAGACTGGCTTTGAACTTGTGATCTTCCTGCATCTGCCTCCCAAGCTGCTGGAATTACAGGCACTTGCCACTGTGCCCAGCACTCATGGGATTATTGTAGGAGGAAAGTATTTGCTTCATACCGATCCAAGCCGTTATTAAACACTCCCTGACACTTGTCTTAGTTATTTCAGCAATGTTCTGAGAAGGAAAGACAATCCCATAAAGGACACGGACAAGGGAAGGGCTGGAGGCTGCTGATACTCCAGACCAAACAGAGAACAAAGGCTTCAGGTTGGGGATGTCTATAGCACACTTTTATGAACTCACTTATAAATGGTTTGTGGGAGGCAGCTTTTTCAAGAACCTGGGTCTTGAGTGCCTGGAAAGATGAAAATTCAAGGAAAGATCAGAAGTATCAAACATTACAGAAAGGTCAAATGTGGATAAGAATTGAGACGTCTCCATCACAATTTGGTAGTTATTCTTGACATATTCCTTCCCACCTACATCAGAATAATTTAGAAATGCTTATAAATATTCAAATCTCTGTGTTCTAATTTAGAACTACTGAATTAGAGTATCTGAGGTATGTTACTTTAAAATCTCCATTAAAAAACCCAGCAATTATTTTGCACATTGGATCTAAAAAAGCAGCAAAGTAGAGAGATATATTTCAGTATGTAGTGAGGTCACAATGAACTACAAAACTAAGTAGTATGAAGAAGAGGAGAAAGTGGAGATAAAGCAAGATGAGGAAGGATTTTTGTCTTCAAAGTATTTTTTGAATTAATAGAAAACGCATTTGAGAGCTTAAGCATATTATGTTTTGACTGAAAAGTCGGAAAATAATTGAATCATATTAGGTAACAAATATTATTTGAGTTCTGAGGCTGTAAGTTTGTACTAATTTGCTAATTAGAATGATTTAATTGAAGGTAGATATTTAGAAGTCTCCAATATTTGCAGTACATCTAAAATAGACTATGAAAAAAGGAGTTCTACACTGTTTATTAAGGGTTCATACTTAACCTCACTAATGTCTAGTGTGTTATTGATATAACTAATATTAACTAAGTGCTTTCTAAAATTAAGCACTTTCAAAAATAAACATTACTGAAGACAACATCCCCATGTAGGAGATGAGTTAAAAGGATCTCAAAATGGGTAAGCAGGTTAATGTTAAAGTCAGAGAAGTGACATGGACTGAACTCCATTTTAAACTGTATTAGGTGGCTCAC
>PVHX01030389.1:0-15911 GCA_004024805.1 Geosciurus inauris | reverse complement strand
CTACTTTGCAAAGCAGTATGGAGATTCCTCAGAAAACTTGGAATTTAACCACCATTTGATCTAGCCATCCCACTCCTCAGTTTATACCCAAAGGACTTAAAATCAGCATACTACAGTGACTCAGCCACATCAGTGTTTATAGCAGCTCAAATTCACAATAGCTAAACTATGGAACCAACCTAGATGCCCTTCAATAAATAAATGGATTTATTTTCTTTAGAAAATGTGGTACATATACATAATGGAATATTACTCATCCTTAAAGAAAAATGAAACTATAGCATTTGCAGGTAAATGAATGAAACTAGAGAACATCATGCTAAGTGAAGTAAGTCAATCCCAAAAAACCAAAGGCCGAATGTTTTCTGATAAGTGGATGCTGATCCATAGTGGGGGGAAGGGGAAAGGAAGAATGAAGGAACTTTGGATTGTGCAGAGGGAAGTGAGGGGAGGGGTGGGGCTGTGGGGCTGGGAAGGATGGTAGAATAAGACAGACATTATTACCCTGTATACATGTATGATTACACTAAAGTATGACTGCACAATGTACAGCCAGAGGAATGAGAAGTTGTGCTCCGTTTGTGTTCAATGTGCCAAAATGCATTCTACTATCATGTATAACCAATTAGAACAAATTAAAAAAAGAAAAACAGAAGGGAGATCAGTAGAATAGAAGAAGGGGATCAGGGGGAGGGAGAAGAGGGAAAGAAGAGGTACTGGTGAATGAAATTGTTCAAATTATACTGTCTTATTGTATGCATGTATGAATATATTATAACAAATCCCACTGTTAGGTATAATTTTAACTGTGCCAATAAAAAGGAAATAAAATCTGTTCTCTCCAACCTTCTTTAATTTCCCACTAATGTGATCACTAGAAAAATCAAAATACTACTAAAATAAACAGGAGGGTTAACTTTTTGGGTTGAACAAGTTGAAGTGAGTAGCTTGACATAATTTCAGGGACTTACGGGAAAAGTGAGCTCTGAAGAAAAGGTCAGGGTCAAAAATCAAACATTCCTGATTGGGAAAATAATAATAATAGGGTGGGGGTGTAGCTCAGTGGTTGAGCACTTGCCTACCATGTGCAAGGTCCTAGGTTCCACGGTCAGCACCACAAAAAAAAAAAAAAAGAAAGAAAAAGGAAGGAAGGAAGGAAAGCAACTAAAGTCACACCTACCTACAAAAGAGCCAGTAAGGACCTTAGGGATTGGAATACACCCATTTTGTAACAAATGAAGAAACTGAGGCACACAGAGGTTAAGTCATGAGTCAACGTCAACCAGCTAGTTATGGGCATAACTGGAGCTATAATTAAATCCCCCAAATTTCCAATGTCTCATACTCACCTCTCAGTCAGTCACTATAGGTGCAAGGAGTTGCAGGTGGCTGAAGTGGCATGAAAGTATAATCAAACACACTAGGAAAAGGGAAATTTTGGACAAGAACTTACTGGAGCCACTGAGCTTGAAAGGTCATGTTCACATACACATAATCCCATTTCAGAATATAGCTTTCATTTTTAGCACTGATTTCCAAATTTTCTGGTGGAGGCAGCTTATTTTCAACTAGAAACCAAAGAATACATTAAATAGCATGTGATTCTACTTTAGTTGGAGAATATATGGCAGAATTTTTAATAGCATGGGCAAAATGATAAAAGGATTACATCTTATTAAGGTAACAAGTAAGCCATGGTGTACATTCACACAACAAAATACTAGGCAGCCAATAAAAGACTGATAAATCCGTATGTACTGATACAGAGGATATCCTCAACATATTGGGTTAAACAAGCAAACTGTAAAATAAAGATATGTATCAGGATTTTCTTTTAATTTAAAAAACAAAACCCCCAAACTGTACACCTTATAAACCCTAAAAAGAAGTATATATATATGCATATATATGTATCATATGTATTATATATTTTCATATATTTATATATATACATATATACACACAATATATATATATACATACACTGCTAACAATGCTTATCTCTGGGAAACAGAGTTGGTGGTAAGAGAGCAAGAGAGGAAAAGCTCACTTTAAACTCTTCTGTATTGTTTGATTTTAAGAAAGAAAGCATGTTAAGTTTATAATTTAAATAAACAACCCCCACCTCCGACTCTTGACTTTAATTATTGGCAAGATATCAAAGATTAGATATAATAGGATGCTATATTTTCACATTTCATTTAGAAGTATACTTTTTGGAAGACTAACCATTTTACTATCAACTACCTCCCCCTTTCATGGATTTTGAGCAAGTAATTTTCATTATTATTTACTTGAGGCAAAAATCCCAAATAATGTTTTTAACTTATGTAAATGCTGTTATAATGCTTCTGTGTTAATATCTGTTAAATCACCATATAACACATGCATCAGTGACTACGGGAAAAATTCCAAAATAAATATATTGCCAATATATAGTTAATAGTTCTAAAGCAAAAGTTCTCCTTACCTGTGGTATTTATACAACACACTGGACTATAGGTACCAATTTTGCTGTACAAAAATAGTTCTGCTCTAACTTTTAAACAATAAGTGGTCTCTGGTGAGAGTTTATAAATTTTATCTCCAGGATGAATTTTTTCAATCTTTTCCTATAATTAAGGAAAAAAAGAGGTCTGTTTTTCATAAAAGTATAAAGTCAAATTTTACAATTAATTCACCTCATTTTTCTCTCACTTTAAACAAAGGTAAAAAAAAAATGCTTACTTCTACATTTGAAGAGTTTTTCCATATAACTAAGCTATATGTAAAGGCTGAAATATCCAAAGACCACATAACATTGTCCATTGTCCCAGGAGGAGAGATGTGTATTGTTATTGCCTTATCTTCAGCTGCTAAATGTACTTTTGGAGGACCAATTTGAGCTGTAGGAATAAAAACAAATACTATGACACTTCTCTAATGTCAGGTCAAAACACTCATTCAACAAGTACTGTGTCCCCAACAGAGCAGAACAGAGGGCCTACACTCTCACGGGAGGTGGCAAAAGCCTCAAAAAACCAATACATAAAGAAATTATTGAGGTTCCCAAAGAGCTTTTATTTATATAGGATATGTCTTTTGTTATTTTGCACATTAAACACTAAAACTAATAAAATTATAAAATATTAATGAATTCATTCAAAACATAATGAACAAACAATAAGAGAGGCAAGGTGGTGGACATCATAACCCCAGCTACATGGGAGGCGAGAGGGTCACAAACGAGGCCAGCCTGGATGATTTAGTGAGATCCTGTCTCAAAAAAACATTTTGAAAGAGGGCTGGGGATGTAGCCCAGAGGCAGAATGTTCCCAGGTTCAATCCTCAGTACCACAAAACCAAAACCAAAACCAAAACCAATGATAAACCCATTGTATGGCAACAAACATTTGTTATATATTTTCCAAAACAAAACAAAAAAATTTGGAAGTGTGGTGGTGTTTTATATTTTTTCAAATCTCTTTAATGTCTGGGTTAATAGAGAAAATGAATCTCACATCTGCATTCAATCAGTTACATCATGTACCTAACAGCTGCCTTCAGAAAATTCCAGTGCGCATACAAGAATGAAAAGCAGAAAGACAATGAAGTTCCGAATTATTACAAAAATAGTTCTGTCTTTATGGACTCACTGAAGGGGTCTTGAGAACCACACTTTGAAAACTACTACTATAGGAAAGCAGAAAAACGGGGCCAGCGCAGGAGGAAGAGATTTAAAGGCATCTTTGTTCTTTTAAAGATAGGAGATTTTACATCATACAAATCAGTGGATTTGGAAAGAGAACTGTTCTGGCAACATTTACTAAATAATACAATATAATCAGATAGCAACTTTTGTTTTTCTTACCTTTCTCAAATGGTATAAATGAGTAAACTTCACTCCATGAAGAAGTGTTATTTCCTTTTTCTGCTCTTATTCGCAATTTAACTTCTGTATCAACTTCTGCATTGAGGGGAGAAAAGTGGCATTTGGTGCCCACACTCTGCTGACAGCCAGGCAATTTTATCCAATCCTCCTCCTCAGGTCTTTAAGTGAAAAAGCAAAGGAATGAATGAGCACATGAGCCAGACAAAAGGGTATCAAATACATTTTCTCCTTACTAATGCTGTAAAGCTAGCTTAAGAAGTTATTTCCTCTACTTGAGTTCATGTTCTGTTAACATTTTAGTATGTACCCTTCCACTCTTTTCCAGCACCTATAAACCAAGCTACTACATATAAAACAGAATAATTCAGAAATATAATTGATTGGGGAGGGTTACCAGGGATTGAACTCAGGGGCACTCGACCCCTGAGCCACATCCCCAGCCCTATTTTGTATTTTATTTAGAGATAGGGTTTCATTGAGCAGCCTGTCGCCTCACTTTTGCTGAGGCTGGCTTTGAACTCGTAATCTTTCTGTCTCAGCCTCTCGAGCCGCTGGGATTACAGGCATGTGACACTGTGCCCAGCATATAATTGATTTTTTAAAAAATATTTTTTAGTTGTAGATGAACACAATATCTTTATTTTATTTATTTTTATGTGGCGCTGAAGATCGAACCCAGTGCTTCATGCATGCAAGGCAAGCGCTCTACCATTGAGCTACAATCCCAGCCCCCCTATAATTGATTTTTAATATAATTCTAAAATATAATTTTATGGGTGGCTGCATGGAAGCAGATAAATGCATGACTCATAAGGCAAAAGCAGATTTTGGGTTGGCTTTGTAAAGGACAATTGTGTGACTTCTGGCAATTTACTTTCTGTTCCTGGCTCTTCTAACTGAAAATTGGATTTGATGATCCCCTTCTGTTCTTCTATGAACAGATTACCTGTCCTAAGGCAGACCTCAGCATCAGTGTGATTTGGGGGTTTCCTTTACCCTCTCCAAAACCAAACCACTCCTCTGCTTCCTGGTCTCTATCAATCTTTTTATTACACCACCAGAACCAAAAAAATTAAAATATTAACATAAACCAATTCCTCCAGTGGAACTAGTCAACCAAAAAAGTTTATATGATTGAGAATGAATAATTATTTTTAAAAAGGGGGCAGGGGCTAGAGGTGTTGCTCAGTGGTAGAGCACTTGCCAAGGATGCACCAGGCCCTGGATCCATTCTCAGCACTGCCAAAAATAATAAATAAATACATATATTAATATAGTTTTGATCCATTCTCACTCTTTATATTTATCTTCTTTTCTGCTTTAGAAAATGCAGTAAAACTTTTATTAAAATGCTTTTGCACTTAAGGGAACTATTTCAGTAGGGGCTACTTTAATACTTTCTTAAAAAATGTTATCATCTCCAATAATTAGACCAGAACAGAATACAATGTGAAATATGAATATGTAACCAATATAAGATTCATCTCATAAGAGCAGTTTTGCAATGTAACTGTGAGCCATCTTTATTTCTCCTGTTCACTGAGGTCTTCTGAGCACTCAGAGTGGGTGCCTGGCATAGAAGGCATTCAGTATTTGTCAACTGAAACAATGAGTGTTAAAGGTTACACACATCATGATCCATTTTAGACAGAAGTTACACACCCTGATGTTTTAGACAGAAAAATCTGCAGAAGATGGGATTCAATGCAAGCAGCCTGGCTTGAATCCACACTATACTACGCTAATCCAAATGTATATTCTGACATATTTCTGTAAAGAGAGTTGTTTGTAAATTAGAAGAACAAAATAAGGTAAGAATACATTGAAAAAAATTATTTGATGCAAAAGTCAGAGTAAAAGGGTAAAAAATTATAATGAACTGGAGCACTTGGCATAAGCAATGTGAGAAGGATCGCAGGTGTGAGAGCAATGGCCCTCTGCTCTTTATTAGAAGCGTACCTGAAATGACCCTGCTATACCTAAGGCAATTGTTTCATAAGATGGTTCTGAAATAAGGCAAAGCATAAACTGGTAGCAAAACTCAATTCAATTTAAAGAAAGTCTCTGGAGATAAAAATGTTTATCTGTACATACAGAGACATACAAAGAAAGCTGTGAGACTGCTATTCTAGTTTTAATAACAACTGGAGAACAACAGTGTCATGGCTGTAGTGGTGGAATCCTGGTTCTGAAGGCCTTAACACCTTACTTCCTCACTGACCTCTACTCCCTGGACAGTGACCATGGTTAGCAGACAGGGTCCTGACATCACCTGGTAGGCCCGGGGGTATACCCTTCTATAGACCTTTTCTCCGCAAGTCCTGCCTGCCTGTCCTCTTGGCAACCGTGAAACAGAAAGTCAGCACCAAGGAAGAGACATGGAAACTTCAGCACAGAGTCCAATATATTTTACAAACTGTATCTAAATTTAAAATATTGTGTATGATGGAGACAATAGGAAAACCTGACCACAGGAGGTCTGGTGACCTATTCCAAGACCTTGGATTAGCCTTTTTGGGTACCCTCATATCCTCAAGGCATGCTCCAGTTCAGACACCAATATACATTTAATGAACCTGAAATATCCAGAGCAGAGAAGGTATGGGGTGGGCTGTGTTGGAAAAGCTTTTATCACACTCATCTTAAATCTCTTTTGCTTCAAAGATGAATCTGACTTAAGTCTCTATTTGTAGAAATGGATTACAAATACTATGTAGATAGAACATCTCTAATAAATGAAAAAAACACAAATGTTTTACAAATCTGAAATTAAGGTGATAAAGTTATAATTATTGAGAGGAAAAAGGGAATAGAAAGGTCAGGGGATCTCATAAAAATCAAAGGTAGATCAGTAAAGTAGAGGAAAGGAGCCAGGATGAGGGAAAGGGAAAATACTGGGGAATAATACTGGCCAGATTCTGCTGTCACATTGTGTGCATGCAAAAACATAACAACAAACCCCGCTATTGTGTATAATTATAATGCACCAATAAAAATATGGGAAAATCATAAATATTACACACATTATTCTGGCAAATCAATAAGTAGAGTCACCTACACTTGATAAACTGTTGAAAAGGTCACATTCCCAACAGTCTCATCACTGCTGTTCCACTTCAGGGTGAAGTTGTCATCTATGATGTAGACCTCTATATTCTCAGGAGGCTTTAGATTTTTTTCACCTATAAAGACAACCAGAAACAAAGTTATGTATATGCTATATAGATATTTTTTAAAATGTTATTCTTCCCTTTACATCTATAATTAAAGAGTGAATACATTCAAATAAAGTATATAGTAGTTCCTCCTTATCTGTGAGGGTTGCATTCCAAGACTCCTAGTAGATGCCTGAAACAACTGTAGATGGAATTGAATACTATACAGTCTATTTTCTCTTCTCTCTCTCTCTCTCTCTCTCTCACACACACACACACACACACACACCCCTGTGGTAAAGCCTAATTTATAAATTAGGGACAGTAAGAGATTAACCATACTAACAAAAATAGAACAATTGTAACAACACTGTAATAAAAGTTTGTGCTTTGCGGCCATTAAGTACAATAAGAGTAACCGGTAGACTGCACTAGAGTGACAGTCCACCATGGCATGCGCTGGGACAGGTGATGCCTGTCCCAGGTAGCACGCAGTGATATTTCATCATGATGCTCTAAATGGCACACAATTTTAAGCTTATGAATGATTATTTCTAGACATTTCCATTTAATATTTTCAGCCCATGGTTGACCATGGAAAGGAAAACTGTGGATAAGGTGGGGGTGAGCTGCCATATTTAAAAAATCTAAAAAACCTAATGATTGCTTTCAGCACAGGGAGTGTGTTAATTATATTTCTCCATCCGAGAGACCTGGAAAAAAGGTCAAGTTTTTCCATGTGTAAAAAAAGTTCCTTTAAATTGAAAAAACCTCTTTTGGTCTCAGAAGTGATACATCAGGAACATAAGGTTCAACTGTTTAACAGCCTCAATTTGGTTTCACATCCTTTTCAGAGATAGTTGCTTCTAATTCTCTGATGGAGAATCAAACAGATGCGATTTCAAAGTTGACAGGTGTTTTCAGAACTCATATAACAAAACTGAGAGAGATGAATGCTTGTGTCAGCTGAGCCCCTGAGGAACGTAAAAATATCTCAACTTCTGAATATGTCGAGCTTTTCTGTTTATTTTTAAAGATTCCCATCTATGAACCTACCTCATTTTTCACTACTACTACTAAATATCTTCTACCAACTGGATTACCTCCTTCCTCAGTTTTCCTCTCTAGCCCCTCTAATCTGCAGTGTACCTCTCCTATTCTCTGATGACCCAAATCCTCCAAGACCCAGTTCTTGTCCCCTTTAGAGACCCTCCCTGAATACTGCAGCTCATGTTGATCTTGCTGTTCTCTTACATTCGAGTCATTTAATCTGCACCAATCAATTTCACACTTAAGTAGATGCACTCAGCTCTCACATACTTGATTGAGTGCAGGATATACTTTTTCCAATTTTAAAAATTGTGGTAAGATACACATAATGTGAAACTTACCATGTTCAACAGTAAGTGTATAGTCCAGCGGTATTATATACACTGATAACTGCAGCCATCACCACCATCCATGTTCCTAACTCCTTTCATCTTGGAGAACTGAATATACATACCCATTAAACTATAAGTCCCCATTCTCCATGGCCCAGCCTTGTCAACCATTCTACTGTCCGTCTCCTAGATTTTGACTAAATACCTCATACAGGTGTAATGATGCAGTATTTCCTTTTTTGCAGCTAACTTATATCACTTATAATGTTTTCAAGATTTGCCAGTGGTGGAAAAAATGTGAGACTTTCCCTCCTTTAAAGGCTTAATAGTGTTCCACTGTTCATATACCACATTTTGCTTATCCATTCATTCATTGACAGATACTTGGGTGTTTCCATATTTTAGCTATTGTGAATAATGTGGCTATAAGCATGGATGTGCAAGTATCTCTTTGAGAGCCTGTTTTCAATTATTTGGGATATGCATTTGGAAGTGGGATTACTGGATCATACAATAATTGTACTTTTCATTCTCTGGAGAACACCCATACTGTTTTCCATAGTAGTCGCACCATTTGCCTTTCCATCAACAGTGCACTAGGCTTCCAGTTTTTCCACATCTTCACCGACATTTCCTCTTTTCTTTTTATAGTAGCCATTCTAATGAGTGGGAGGTAGTATCTTGTAGTTTCAATTTGTATTTCTTTAACAATTAGCAATGTTGAGCATATTTCCGTGGTCTTAGTGATCATTTGTGTATCATCTTTGAAGAAATGTCTATTCCATTCCTTGGTTATTTTTGACTTGGGCTCCTTTGTTTTTGAGTTTTGGGAACTTGCTATATATTATGGGTATCAATTCCTTATCAGATACATGCTCTGCAAATATTTGCTTCCATTTGTAAGTTGACTTTTTACTTTGTTGATAGTGTCCTCTATTTCCTTATCTTCTATCTAGTCGTTCTATTCATTTTCAATAAGGGTGAAAATTGCAGTCTCCGATTATTATTGTATAACTGTCTACTTCTCCCTTCAATTCCATTGGTTTTGGCTTCAGATATTTTTATGGTTTGCCATGAGGTACACATTTCTTTATAACTATTATATCTTCTTGCTCTATTGAACTTTTAATTAAAATACAATGTCTGTCTCTTGTAACCTTTACTGTGTGAAATTAAGCATTTCTGGAAGAAAAAAACTATATTACAATGGAACTCTTCAAGCAAGTACAAGACAATGACAAGCTCTTTCTCCTGAAAGGAGATGGGGCGTAGGTGGCAGGCTTGAGATAAAGGCTGCTCCTGGGCCTTTAAAAGGAGCCCTTACTTCTGATCTTTTGTAGCTCACCTAACATTCTCATAACAATTAGGTAAAAGAATAGACACCTGACTTCACTGATCTTCTGGCTAAGAATGCTGTAAGATACCATGCCAGTCTGATGGTCAGATTTTCCCTCTTTACCTTAACCTGCCTGTATAATGTCCCTACCAATGTATTTAATGAATGTATTATTGATTTATGACTTTGTTCAGTGGCTATGAAAGTTCATGTAACATTTGAACTTCAGAGAAACATGTCATTCAGGTAACTTGAATCCATGTTTCCAGGTCATGGTCACTCATATTTGGCTTAGAATAAACTACTTTTCTTAACCTCATTTAAATGAGAATCCTTATTTTATATCAACAGTGGCATAAAGTCCATTTTTCCCAGTATTCATATAGCCACCTCTGTTCATCTAAGTCTTTCCCTTGATGTTGCAAGCCTTCAAAATAGACTCCCAAGTTCTGAAACAGTCACACCAGACAGAGGACACCAGTGCAACTGTGCGGGGGGCGGAGAGACACTTTCGCTTTCTACTCCAGTTGTGTTTCCAGAATCCCCAAAAGACATATTTTTGCAAACTGCTTCTCTGTGTGAAACACACATATCAAACCATTAAAGGCAGAGTCTATATAGTGTCATGCCTCATTTGTATGCTTTAGGGTAATCAGCTGGGCTTCCAGAAATTTTTTAAATAAAAAGATCATTCACTGGTAAGCTCTAATTTTTTAAAACAACCTTTTAAGCTTATTTCTGGTAAATTTAGTATTTTTAGCTTTTACTTCTACAATTTATTATTTCCTTACAGGTGAATTTATTTACTTTATTTTTACCACAGAGGTCCTTGTAGAATTTTCTTATTGAGGTTGCTTCTCCATTTTTCCAGTTAGATATAATATGAGCTCAAAAGAGAAGGCTTCTGAGAAAACACCTTTTTAAAATATTTTTTTTTCTTTTTAAATTTAAGGAGGTACCCTTCAGGTCTCTCCACCTCAATTTTAAGTTTCATATTCAAAATCTTTGCAACTGCATCCCTGAACAGAATATATTTCTTTATCCCTTATTTTATTAACTTGATTCCTATCCAATTTGTTGGAATTTATAGATTTTGTACAGCCAATGGGTAGCAGTTGGATTTACAGGGGTAAATAAAATATCTGATGGTATTTGTAATACTTATAGTATACTGTTCAGATTATTCTAATTCAAGAAATTCTAGGCCTTGAGAGAGTCAGAGGAAATCTGATGGGGAGATTCAGAGATATCCTCAAGGATGCAGTCCTTCTATTGCTAAATGAAGGAGATCCTAGAGTTTGAGTCATGTTGGCACAGGGACTTGGAAATAACAGTTACTAAACAAGATTTTAGTTTTCTCAGATTCTGCTCTATATCAGCAATTTCTTCTTAATAAAATTTATTTCACCTTTCTAGCATGCAAAAGGTATAAAGAGGTATTTATTGATATTTTTGGCTGCTTCCAACCTTTCATATTAATCTCTCCTGTTGCTTGTGTTGCCCAGGCTGGTCTCAAACGCCTGTGCTCAAGTGATCCTGCTGTCTCAGTCTCCCTCGTGCTGGGACTACTGGCATGAACTACTATGCCCTGCTCACATTCATCTTGGTGGCCAGTGGGATTTACTATTCTTATGGTTAGGATCTGTAATGTCCCCCCAAGACTCGTGTGTTAAAGGCTTGGTCCCCAGTGTAGCAGTATTCAGAAGTAGGATTCTGGGAAGTCATTGGAATATGAGGGGTCTGATCTCATCAGTGGATGAATCCATTGAGGAATTCATATTTAATGGCATTATTGGCAAGTGGTGGAAACTGTAGGTGGTGGGGCCTAGTTAGAGGAGGTCATTCACTGGGGCTATGCTCTGGAAGGGTAGATCTTGTCTTTTGCTCCTTCCTCTCTCTCTGCTTCCTGGCTGCCATAAAGTGAGCAGTTGCCTTCTACCACATTCTTCTGCCATGATGTTCTGCCTCCCCTCAGGTCCAAAGCAATGGAGCCAGCCAATGATGGACTGAAACCTCTGAAACCATGAACCAAAATAAATATTTCCTATTTTAAATCTCAATGACAAAATGTTGACTAACACAGAAAATTGGTACCAAGAGTGGGGTTTTTGCTGTGACTATACATGACCACGTGATTCATATGCCTTTGGAACTGGTTTGTGGGAAGAATTTGGAAAAGTTTGGAGATGCATACTAGAAAAGCCTCAGAATGTTTTAAGTAGAGCTTAATAGGCAATTCTGGTAGGAGCTTAGAAAACCAAAATGCTGATAGAAATGTGGACAGTAAAGACTGTGCTCATGAAGTTACAGATGGAAACAAGGACCCTGTTGAGAATTGGACTAGAGGCCATTCTTGTTCCATTCTGGTAAAGAATTTTGTCTACAGTTTGTCTATGCCCTGACTCCTATACAAGTCTGAGTTTTAAAATGATGGACTAATTTAATAGGGGAAATCTCAAGGCAGCACTGTATTTAGGTGGCATGGATATTACTGGCTGTTTTTTGTCAGCTTTACAGTAAAAATCAGGAATAAGAATCAGGGTAAAAAGATACGAAAAATCTTAGTTTGGCCAGAAAAGAAGCTAGTGAGTTTTGGCCAAGGAAAATGTACTTGCTGAAGAGAATAGTGCCACTGAAGAGATAATGGATACTTTTCACCTGGATAATAGGAAAGATGCTTTGAGGGCATCTCAGGCACTGGCCAGTCTCCACCCACAACAGGCTCAGGGATGTAAAAGTATTAACTCCTTTAAGAAAATTTTCTTTTTAGAAGAGAGTACAGGGCACCCTGTTCTCACAGGGCCACCTAGGAAGCTATAGCCCCAGGATTTGTTTTACCATGCTGTTTCCCAAGCATTAAGAGGCTGCTGCAGTCATGGTTCAAGTAGACCTGGTTACTGCTTCCACTGGCAGCAGACCTCGGCATCATCCCCACAGTGCTGGCTTTGTAGGAATGCAGAACACAAGAGTTATGGGGTTCCCACTGAGATTTCCACTGAGTAAAACTGAAGCTGCAATGGAGATTTCAGGAAGGCAGAGATGAGAGTAATGCGTACTGTCTGCCAAGAAAGAGGCCGTGTGGGCTGCAACCAGCAAAGCCATAGGGGTGGGGCTGCCCAAATCTTGTAGCTCATAGCTCATCACCTTGTGCCCAGACATGGAGCTACAAGATTCAGTGTTTGCCCTGCTGGGTTTCAGTCTTGCTTTGGATCCATCCTTATTTTCTATCCCCCATCTCTCCCACTGAGAATGTTTACCTTGTGCCTATCCCATCATTGTATGTTGAAAGTATGCAACTTGCTTTTCTTAAAATTTTTTTTTAGTTGTAGGTGGACACAATACCTTTATTTATTTTTATGTGGTACTGAGGATCAAACCCAGTGCCTCACACGTGCTAGCTGAGTACTCTACCACTGAGCCCCAGCCCCAGCCCCTGTAACTTGGCTTTTTGATTTTTACAGGGACTCACAGTTACAAGTTGCCTGAAAACTTTAAATTTGGACTTTTGGGGAATGCTGGACCTGTTAAACTAAGGGATGCTTGGAGACAGACATGAACCTTTGGGGCCAGTGGCAGAATGTTATGGTTTGGATGTCCCCCAAAGGCTCATGTGTTGAAGAATCAATCCCCAACGTAGCAGTGTTGGATTTTGGAATTGATTAGATCATGAGGGCTCTGATCTCATCAGTGGATTAATGCACTGAAGGATACATATTGATGGTATTATTGGCAGGTAGTGGAAACTGTTAGAGGAAGTGGTTCACTGGGGGCATGTCTAGGTTTTATCTTGCCCTTGCTCCTTCACCTCTTTCTCTTTCTCTCTGCTACATTGAAGTGAGGTGAGCAGCTGTCCTTTGTCACATCCTTTTGCCTTGAGGTTCTGCTGAAGCAATGGAGCTGGCCAATCATGGGCTGAAACCTCTGAAGACATGAGCCAAAATGCATCTTTTCTCCTTTGTTTTTTTCTCAGATATTCATCCCAGCAACGGAAAGCTAATACAATTTTCTTTTTAAATCTGATGTAAATGTACACACATACATCCATACACATAGGAATACAAACTTCCTTCTATATTTTGGAGAATTTTCTTAGAGCAGAGTCCTAGAATTGCATTTAATAGGTTAAAAACTATGCATATTTTTATGACTTTTGAAAGACCAACAGTACAATCTCAAATTTGAACTAATATTTACTTTGTTTTGAACATTATTATTGCTCTTGGGAAAAAGAACATTAGCCAATCTAGAGATAACTGGTAAGTGGGCCCTTAACATAGAGGTGGACAGTCAAGAATTTAAATTGTTTGGCCTCTAGGAAACAGCCCAGTTTGGTTAAGCCATAAGGCTCTCAGACTCTCAGGATATGATTTCCCACTCAGTGAGTAGCTGACTGGTTTTCATGCAATTACTTAAAGCTCTCAGTACCTCAGTTTCCTCATCTGTAATTGGTATATACTTAGGAAATAAATACTAAGTACCTATAAATCATATTTTAGTAGCTTCTAGTTTAAAATGAATTTCTCAATGCACATCTTCCTTGAATGTCAATTTACGTGAAAATTCTGGGAAAATTCTTTTTACATTAAAGCAAATATGAGTTCAATGAAAATTTTTCATAAAAAACTTAAAATAAGTTATCATGGGTTGTACCAGGACCCTAACACTCATATACTATTAGATACTATTTGTGGACAGTTTGAGGAATACTATAAGCATGTACCTTACAGGCATATGGTTTTCTAAGAAAACAGGCATTTTGACCCCACTAGTAGCCTCACAGCCTCCTAGATTCCTGCGCTGGGATGCTAGGCTCTGTTTCTCTCACTACAAAATTACCTCTCTTCTCTCAATCTTTTTTTTTCTTTTTTTGGGGGGAGTACCAGGAATTGAACTCAGGGACACTCTATCAATTTTGTATTTTATTTAGAGACAGGGTCTCACTGAGTTTCTTAGCACCTCGATTTTGCTGAGGCTGGCTTTGAACTCGCGATCCTCCTGCCTCAGCCTCCCGAGCTGCTGGGATTACAGGCGTGCACCAACGGGCTGGCTCTTTTCTCAGTCTTAACAATATTGTCACCCCTGATGCATCCTAGCTAAGTATTATGAATTTTGCAAGAAGCTAGCCTAGTGGCTTCCTGCCTTTTTTTTTTTTTTTTTAAATGGTGCTGGGGGTGAAACTCAGTAACTTTACCACTGAGCTATACCCCCAGCTCTTTTTGTTTTTTTGAGATAAGGTCTCACCAAGTTGCCGCGGCTGGCCTTGAATATGGGATCTGCCTGCCTCAGTCACCCTAGTAGCTGGGCTCACCATGTCTAGCTGTTCTTTTATTAGTTTTATTAGACTGCTAATCCTGCGGGCAGAGAAATTCCTGCAACACTTATTTCACTCTGTCCCGGGGCTTGGGCAACTGTTCATTAAACTGAGGAAGTGCATTTCAGGGACGTCCTTGTTTATTATCAAATCCGACAGCAGAGCCGAGCGTTTTTCCAAAAGAAGCAAATGCCAACAGGAGGCCGTGGTACAGCGGGTTTCCCGAGGGTGGGAGGCCGGGGCGCGGCCCCAGGGCTCTGGGTCTAGGGCGCCCCCAACCCGGGGCGGGTACACTGGAGCCCAAGCTAGCCGCGCCCAAGCATTCCAGTTCGATTTTCGAGCCCACATCAGGTTCAAGTGGAGCGCTAAGGCCACGATCCTACACCACTCAGCACAAGCGATCAGCGGTTTCCCAAAGACGTCTGTCCCCTCCCCGCCGCGTCCCCGCCAAGGCTTCCATCGGCCCCGCCACCGGCCCTGAGCCCAGATCCCAGGTCTCTCACCTGCGGCTGCGGGTAGCACCCACGGCACCCAGGCGACCAGCGCCAGCGTCGTCGCGCTCAGAAGGGCGAGCATCTTCCCCGCACCGCGGCCGACCCCGCCACTCGCATCCTCTTGTCACCCCAGCAGCGCCGCGGCCGCCACCAAACTTCTACGCCCAGCTACGGCTCCGCGAAGGCACCGGCCCCGCCTCTCCGCACCCCCAGCGAACCCACCGTGCCCTCCCCTTACGCCTCCCCCTTCCCTCCCCCTCCCGAGTGCGCACCGCCTTTCCGCTCCTCCCACGAAGCCCGCCCCTCTGCGAACGCCCCGCCCTTCGAGAACACCCGCCCCGCCCTTCACGAAGCCCCTCCCC
>PVHX01030388.1:0-15877 GCA_004024805.1 Geosciurus inauris | reverse complement strand
GATCAGTGTTCACCTCTCACGTCGTTGGGAGGAGTAAACTTTCAGAGTTCTCAGGGGTGTTCATATACTTCATCACCTCTTAGATTAAAGGGTTTGATATCAAACCAAAGGGCAGTTTTCAGAAATTATTCAGATTTTACCTATCAGAAGTAGTTAACTTACTGTTCAGAAGTTACATATGCTCTTGGTTTTTGATTGTCAGATGAGTTCCATATGCATGCAAGTCCTGTATGTTGTAAGAAATGTCTTTAAAGAAGTCTAGGATGCAGTCACTTTTACAATGGATACAGGTCCTTAACAAGACCTTTTAATAATGAAAAACCATATTTGGCCACTTCTGTAGTTTGTAAGAATATGTTTCAAATTTACAAATATAAAGGTTTTTAGTTTCCTTTTCTTCCTCCTCTTACTAACAATTCTGCATTTCTTTTGCTTATTTGTAGGAGAACAGTGAATTCTGCAGTGAACAAGAACACAGTAGTCATTATTGGACGTGTGAAGTATCATACATGAAAAGTATAAAATTGCAAACAAGAAAACCCATGGAATCATTTTGATCACTAGTCATCTTTTTGAGAAGATAGGATTTACCTATCATCAGAGTAAGTAGATACATGAAGTATTACATTATTTATGTTAGCTCAAAAGGAGTTTAACTAGTTCACAGGCTGACTTCAAGTATATTATCATTGGCTTACATTTGATAGATTATGAATCATTTTCTTAAAGATGAGGCAGTTGGTTTTAGTTAGCATCCCTAGGAGACAGGAGATAAACAATCACAAAATAGGATGGTGTTCAGAAAACATCAAGTAAATGACTAGAACAGTGACATTGCAAATTAAAAAGTCAGCATAATAGTCAATTCCCCCAGTATCTAACAACATTTATGCTAGTAAAACAATAACAGAGTCTTGTTTAGAGTTCTTCCACTAAAGTAATGCTCATGTTTTGTCAATGGAATTAACTTAAAGTAACTCAAATTTCATGCTTTTTAGTGACTGCAGGAATACATGATATTTATAGTGGAAATAATGCCAATTCTGAAAGATTTGTTTCTGAAGCTGGCTCCATTATTTATTAGCTGCATATCTTGGATATTAATTTACATTTTTGTACCAAGAATTGCACTCAGAGGCACTTAAGCCACTGAGCCACATTCCTTGCCTGTTTTTTGATTTTTTGTTTTGTTTTGTTTTTGAGAAAGGGTCTCACTAAATTTCTGATGCTGGCTTTGAACTTAGATCCTTCTGCTTCAACCTACTGAGCCTCAGAGATTACAGGAATGTGCCACTATACCAGGCTTATTTTTTGTATTCTTGACAGCTGCTATTATAACTGAAATGAGATGAAATTTCAGTGTATTTTTGCTTTCTGTTTCTTTCATTGTTAAAGATGTTGAAAATTTTTCATATATTATTGGTCATTTGTATTTCTTCTTTTGAGAAGTGTCTGTTTATTTAATTTGCCCATGTATTGGGATTTTGGGTGTTTTTTGAGTTCTTTATGTATTCTAAATATTAATCCTCTGTCAAGAATAGTTAGCAAAGATTTTCTTTCATTCTTTAGATTCTCTCCTTGTTCTTGATTGTTCCCTTTGCTGTGCAGAAGCTTTTTAATTTGATGCCACACTGTCTCATTTAAGTATAGCATCATATCACCTGCAAGCAGTGATAATTTGAATTTGAATTTCTTTTCCTATTTTTATCCTATTTCCTTCTCTTGACCTAATTGCTCTGGCTAGAATTTCTAGTACTTTGTTAGCAGGCTTTTCTTTGTTAGCAGTTTTTTAAAATTATTATTATTATTACTGCTTCCATCTCATTGCTAGTTATTGATATATTGAGATTTTCTATATCTCTTGATTCAGTTTTGACCAGTCATATGTGTCTAGAAAACTACCCATTTTTCCTAGGTTTCCCAATTTTCTAGGTTTTCCAATTTTTTGGAATTATGAGTTTTCAAGATAAATGAGCCTCTGGATTTCTTTGATTTACACTAATTTTATTAGTTTAGGTCTTCTCTCTTTTTTTTTTGGTTAGTTTAGCTAAGAATTCATGAACTCTATTAATTTTTTTTCAAAGAAACAAATCTTTCACAGATCCTTTCTATATTTTACTTTCTATTTTGTTTATTTCATCTGTGATCTTAATTATTTCCTTCCTTCTGCTGGGTTTGGAATTAGTTTGTTCTTGTTTTTCAGTGACCCTTATATGCATCACGAGGTTGTTTATTAGAGATATTTTTCCTCCTTCTTCTCCTTCTCCTCCTCCTCCTCCTCCTCCTCCTCCTTCTTTTCTAATGTAGGCACTTAGAGCTATGATCTTTTCTCTTAGTACTGTCTTCATAGTGTCCCAAAGGTTCTAGTATGTTATATCACTATTCTCAATTGAATCTAATAATTTTAAATTTCTCCCCAATCTCTTCTTTCACCCATTGATTATTTTTAAAAATGTATTATTTAACCTCCATGTGTTTATGTAGTTTATCTGCATTTTTTGGTGTTGGTTTCTAATTTTGTTTCATTATGATCAGATAAGATGCAAGAAATTGTATCTTTTTATTGGAATTTTCTAAGAATTGGTTTATGGTCTATTTTAGAAAAGCTTCCATAAGCAGCTGAGATGAACATGAATGGTAGTTGCTGCACAAAATACTCTATAGATGTCTGTAAGTCTAATTTATTTATAATATTATTTAGGTCTAAAGATTTTTTACTGAGTTTATGTCTGGATGACTTACTGTTGGTAAGAAAGATGTGTTGAAATCACCCAGTATTGTTGTACCAATATCAACAGAGTCTTTCAGTTGAGTAGTGTTTGTTTTATGTAATTAGGTACATCAATATTTGAGGTATAAATATTTATTATAAATATATTTTGTTACTTAATTATTCCTTTTGCCAACATAAATGACTTTTTTTTTGTCTGTTCTGGTTAATTTTGGCTTGAATCTTGCTTTGTTGGATATGAGATAGCTACTCTTGCTTATTTTGTGGTTCCATTTGCATTGTATATCAATTTCCTTTTTTTAAAAATTTTTTATTTTTTTAAATTTTATTTTTAGTCATGGTTGTCTTTGTCTGTAAAGTCAATCTCCTGAAAACAACATTAGTTGGATTTTTTATTTATATTCTTTTATTGTATGTTTTTTAATTAGAAAGTTAAAATCATTGATTCAACTTTATTATAGAGAGATGTTTACAAAATACTTTCTTTGATTTAATACTAATGTCTAATTCAGTCCTGTTTCTCATTTACTCAGCTATTCTTCAAATGAAATTTGTCCCTTTGCAAACTTGCATTTCGATTTTCATTTCCTCTGTGTTCAGTGTTTAAGTGTTTTCTGTAGTGCCAATTTAATAGTCATGAATTCTTTTGTTTCTGCTTTTTATTTATTTTTCAGCTTAGAAAGATAACTTTACTGGGTATAGCATTCTTGTTTGGAGGTTTTTTTTTTTTTCATGTTTTGGAACACATCATTCCAAACCTCTTGCATTTTAGAGTTTGTACCAAGAAATTAGAAGTAGTCCAAATGGCTTGCCTCTAAATGTGTCCTGATGTTTTTCTCTTAAGGACTTTGCAATTTTATCTTTGTTCTGTATGCTAGACATTTTAACTGTAATGTATAGTGGATATTGTTTTTTATTTTTGTTTTTTGTTTTTAATTTTGTCTACTTGTGTTTCTAAATGTTTCCTGTATCTGGACATCTGTCTCGTACTTAAGGTTTGGAAAGTTTCTGTTATTATTTCCCTCAAGTGATCTTGAGATCCTTTGAAGTTGTGATGTCTTCATGTTAATTATCTCACAGGCTTCTTTGACTCCAGTGATTCTTAAATTGGGATTTTTAATGTTTTCCCAAGGTTCTTCTATATTGTCATAGTTATTTATTTTCTTTAATATTGTTTGAATGTTCAAGACTGGCTATTTTGTCTTCCAGTTATGAGCTTCTCTCTTTAGGAGAAGAGTATCTACTCTATTTTAGGTACTTTCAACTGATCATTTTATTTGATTTATTGAGTTTTGCATTCATAATCTCTACTGACTCCTTTATTCATTGATTTTATATGTTCTTTTTGAATTTGTGTAGTCAATTTTCATAGTCAATCTTTTGAATTCTTTATCTGATATTTTGTTCACTTCAATATCTTCAGAGTCAATTGCTGGTGAACTACAAACTTTAGAAGGAGTCATGATACCTCTCTTTCTTTCTTTCCTTGTATTTCAGTGCTGAGCTTTCTCATCTATTGTGATGTATTTTTCTTTGCTCTTATGTGTAGGTTTTGGGGATGTACACCTTTCTCTTGCCAAAGTATTCTGGGATATAAGAAATTTTCAATACATTTCCAGATGGGGTTTGTAGAATAGTTTTTCTTCCAGTTCTTTGTTGATTAGTGTATTTAGATACAGTTTATACTGTGCCAGAGTTTAAGAATTCTACTTCCCCTGTAGGTCTCAGAAGAGTGGGGTTCTCCAGCAATTTTGTGGTATGTAGCAGTGTATGTGAGGTACACACTCTCTGATAGTTCTTCACTTAACATTGTTGTACATTGTAAAGTGGAATGTGAGTGATCTTGAGATCCTTTGAAGTTGCTGGGTCTTCATGTTAATTATCTGTTTTTGCTGTAGGAGTAGATGATCATGAGCAGGACCTGAGGACTGCCCTAGCCATTCCTACTTGGAATTTGTTTGTTAGTTTGAGGTTGCTGTCTTATCTATTCTTTACATTAAAGTATCATTGAATTTCATGCCTAGAGTAAGGTGTGCTGTCTCTTGATGGTTTCAACTCAGCAACAGAGCCTATATTCTGTGAATTTGTAATCCCATTAGATTCCCAGCACATCACAAGAAAAGGGGAAACAACAGCAAAAACATAAGCAAAAATTATAGCATTAAAACAATTACCCAGTACCTACTATGAGATCTAAGACACTAATTACCACAGAAATAGGAATGATGTGGTTCTCAATTGCTATCATCAAGAACAATAAATAGAAGTGCACTACACTTTGCCTTAAAGTACAGCAGGTATTAACTATGGTGTCCATAGTTCTAATAACTGCAACAACATGAATGGTTGCCATAGGTGTCGTATAAACCAAATAGTTCTAAAATATGGCAAAAATACAGTGCATTAAGAAGAAAGAAAATGTGATAGGAAGGTAAAACAAAATTTTGAATGTTCAAAAAGTAATCAGAGAAAATAGAAGAGCTATAGAAAGTGATGGCTATAAAAAAGGAACAGAAAATATAACTAAAGGAAACAAAGTAAATTGAGAAAGTGAGAATGGGAGAATTTGGTTATTGAGGGATAAAAAAGGAAAGAATTAAACATAAACAAAAATAAACAAAGAAATTTTAACCCTCAAAAGATGAAACAATATATATCCATATGCCAACTGGCATAGCAAGGACACATACACACACACAAAGTAAAAGGTGTTTTGCTTTTTAAATTTTCTTAACAAAAAATGAAAGAATTGTGGGCTGAGGGTGTGGCTCAGTGGCAGAGCACTTGCCTCCCATGTGTGAGGCACTGGGTTCGATCCTCAGCACCACATAAAAATAAATAAAACACAATAAAGACACTGTGTCCATGTATAACTAAAAAAAAATATTTAAAAAAAATGAAAGAATTGTGTCCATTGTAATTCTAATTGTCAAAAGTGTTGATGAAGATGGATAATCATTGCCTATGCTCAGCTGTCCTTGTTTCTATTTCTTCTTAGTCTACATAGAGCAGTGACTGGATATTGTTAAACTCTTCCTCTTTTTGTGCTCACGGATCTGCCAATTGGAGTGACCTAAAACTGAAGTTGGCTGAAATATCTTCCAGCTTCTCTTCTCACTTCTATAAGGTAAGACAGAATAGTAAGAACTGCTGATTGTAGTTTTGTCCAGACAGACCAGATGGATATAATTCCAGGCTGCAGCAGAGTTCTAGATGGAGAGTTCCAACAGCTAGGGTTTAGCTCTAATCAGGCATTTTGGATTTAGTAAAAGTGGTATCTGCTCTAGAGAGATTATCAACACATCCTTAAGGCCAGGCAGATTCTGATCTCTGCTCAGAGTCTGGCTCTCAGGAATCTCCTGAGATTTCTGCTCATAAGCTAAGGGACCCAACTGTTCACAGTTCTCACATACTTCACCACTTATGAATAAAGTTCTCCCAGAATCAATCCTACAGTGTAATTGCCCTCATCTGTTCTCTTTCTTGACCCTTATTAGCTGGTCATGTGAGCAGCCTGACTCAAAGAGAAAGCAAGTTACACTCCCCTCCTTATCTCTGACTTGTATTCCAATGGGCATAATATTCTCTATTTCTGCTTCAATTATGTTATGCTAGGTGTACCCTAGGCCACACAGTAGGTACTTGCTGAGACAGCGTGACAATATTTACTATGATCTCTGAGGCTCCCATGGCAGCAAGATACAGTATGGCCTCCTAAAGATTGCCTTTCACAGTTGGGCACAGTGGTACACACCTGTAATACTAATGGCTTGGTAGGATGAGGCAGGAAGATTGCAAGTTCAAAGCCAGCCTTAAAAAAAGTGAGAAGCTAAGCAACTTAGTGAGACCCTGTCTCTCAATAAAATACAAAAAAATAGGACTGGCGGTGTGGCTCAGTGGTCAAGTGCCCCTGAGTTCAATCCCTAGTACCAAACCAAACAAAACCAAACCAAACTAAACAAAAATGTCTGTCACCTCAGCTTTCTGCTTTCCAGTTGAGAAACATAGAACACTTTAAACACTGGCTCACTCTATAGCCTCTAGTTCAGCTAAGTTTAGACTATGTTCTATAAGTGTTATCATGCTAAATTTGTCTATTGCCTGTCTGTCTGTCTCTCTCTGTGTTATCTTTCTCCTCTGTGGTGAGTCAGCACCACTCCTGCTGCCATAATAGTCTTAGTTCCGGTGTACTCTTTCTTATTCTTTGTTCAATGCATCCAAATTTGTCAGATATGAAATTTCATTGTATTCCCTCTTTCACTAACCTCACAGAGAAGCAGTAACCCTGCTTCTTGAATCCTGAGTCACAGAAAAACTGGAAGGGCAGTCTTTCTCTTATTCATCATCTTGAGTTTCTTAGAGAAACTTCTTAACTGTAATAAGTAATAAATATTTTACAAATAATCTATTCCAGTGACTTTTTAAATATATGTATTTTAAGTAAATATTTTGCAGACATTCAGGATGATTGTATAAACAAGTACACTCACCATTTTTTTCCCTGTGTCATCACTTGTATTTAGAGTTTTAAAAAATCTAGCATTCTACTTTAAGACGGAGGAAAATGAGGCTGTAATGTTTGAAAATTACCCTCAAACTTCCGTAGATATATAGCTCAGCATTATGTATACTGAAATGCATTGTTTTATACCATATACTCAACTAAAATATTCTCTTTTAGTTAAATGAATTTCAAAATGACCATATTGTAGATAATAATTTCCATGTGATTTTGCAAACCAAATTATAAACTGGTTTATATATCTCTGTAAACTTTAATAGAGTAACAAATAATGTGATTTTATTTCCTATGTATTTTGTCATTATTGTAGACACCATGTAGTCATGGATTATGGAGTCACATACCAGCATCATTTTCACCACCTGCGGGACTTAAGTCATATATTTATCTACTTGATCTTATATTTGTAAAATGGGTCAAATCATACATCTCTCTTAAATCATTATAAATTAAATTGTCTATTTATGTGTGTGTACATATATATGTATGAGAGAGATTGACGTGTGTATGCATGTATGTGCAGAAAACATACAGTCTTGTGCTTGGCACAGAGTGAACATACACATGCATTTACACAGGATGGTTATTGGGCTACTGGGCCTTCAAATCAGTCTTCAGATATTTCTACCTTATTTATTTTTTAAATTTTTTAATAAGCAAATGAAATTGAAGTTGTCTTGATAAATCTCTTCTAAATTTTTTTTTCATCAGAGGTAGTTATCACTTTTGCTGGTGTTATATTTTTTACTACTTTTATGGTTGAAAAAGAGATTTTCTGAGATGGTTTTATAGAAAATGTTCTCTGGAGTGGAATATACCAGGTAACATCTTCATTCTTTCATTAGAGAACGGTACCTGAGAAAAATCAACCCAGAAGCCTCAGGAAGAGAAGAGAAAGGTTCTCTATGGCTATTTAACTGAGTAGCAGATGCCCTCTGGCAAGCTCACAGACCTTTCAACCTCAAACATTTGCCTCTTAAACACCCTGGGGATCATAGGAAGGGATGATTTGGGGCCTGGGAAGACGATTATCTAGGTTGTTCACTTTGTACTGGAAACATTTCTTTAGAGTTGAGCTGAATAATGAAATGAAGTTGCAAGCATAATGTAGTCTCTAGACATAGACTTTGATGATAATGTTAATAATTCAAATGTTGTAAGGGACTGAGTCTGGTGTTAAATAAAACAGGCCCTTTTTGGCCTAATGTGTTTTTCCTCCAGTAGTTTCTTATTTGTTTCAGAGAGAACATGATTTAGAAGTAAAAATTGACCTTGTGAACTTGTAATAGATAGCATAATAAACATTTAACTAGGAACATGTATCTAAGTTATTTTTTCTTGAGTTATAAAATTGTTTTATGTGAATAATTATATAATTCTAATGTATTTTGGAGTTTTATATCTTATGTTGTGAAGAAGAGCACGTATTTCTTCTCCTAATATTTTTTCTAATATGTGTAGCTGCCTACAAAATATTACGCATATAATGGGTTATTCCAAAGTTAACATATTTGAAAGAGAATTTTTACTTCCTCTCCCTCTCAGAGTCTCCTCTACTCCAGACTTCCCAATTACAGTTATTAACAACATAATTTACCCCAAAAGTTATGGAGTCATCCTTGATTCCTCCCATTCTTTTCAATGCCACTTCTGAAACATTAACAAAATGTTTCATCTCTTATGAACAAATTATAGCTTCCTTTGCCTGCACTTACCACTTCTTTCATTAACCACATATTCCATGTCACTAATATCTGCCCCATGGCTTATTGTACCAGACTTCTATATACTCACTGCTTTCATACTTACTCATCTGGCCCTAAATGTGACCTTTGAAAAGAATAAATAAAATCACCTACTCCTTCACTCAGAACTCAAGAATGACTTTCAGGTACAATTTGAACAGTTGCATATATGTGAGTATAATTTAGTGGGATTTTTTTATGATTTGGGCCCAGCTGCTCTTTCTCCTACTCTCTCTCTTCTTTCTCTACTTTACTCTCCTTACATTCCAAACACACTGGCCTTCTCTATTCTTTGTAAACAGGGTAAGATTTTCCCATTTCACAGCTATTACAATAATCTTTGGTTCTGCTTGGATTCCTAGATCTTTGCATGAATTGTTGCTTGTGAACATATAGTTAGTTCTCTGCCTAATGAAGCTGCTTCTGATATGAATTTCCTGAACATTCTCTCTAAGAGAGATTCCAACATTATTCTGTGATGCACTCTCTAAAATCATGCCATATTAATTTTAAGTCCTATTTTTCTGTAATTGATTATTTTCAAAGATAACTCTTGTAGAATCTTCTAGCTCACATGCTCCTCCATAAAGTTCATTCCCCATTAAAAGGCATAGTCTAATTTCTCTCTTCTTGAATATGAGTTTTATGCTTTGGATGTGAGGTGCCCCTCAAAATCTCATAAGTGAGACAATGCAAGAATGTTCAGAGAAGGAATGATTGGATTATAAGAACTTAAACCCAATCAGTGAATTAATCACTTGATGAGATTAATTGAGCAGTAACTGTAGGCAAGTGAGGTGTGGCTGAAGGAGGTAGGATATTGGGAGTATGGCTTTGAGGTATTTATTTTGTATCTGTCAAGTAGAGTCTCTCTTTCTGCTTTCTGATCATTATGTGAGCTGGTTTGCTCTGCCACACTCTTCTACCATGATATGCTGCCTCACTTGAGCTCACAAGAATGCAGCCTGCTAAGGATTGAGTTCTCTGAAACTGTGAGCCCCTAAATAAACGTTTCCCCCTCTATAATTGTTCTGATCAGGTCCTTTATTTAGAGCACTGAAAAACCTGACTAAAACAAGCCCTAAGAAATGGCGTCTACTATCTTTGGATTGAAACCTCTAAAACTATGAGTCTCTGAATAGACTTTACCTCCCCTAAAATTGTTCTGGTCAGATCTTTTAATTACAGGAACCTGGCAGAATATTGTCAAACATTCTAAGTTCTGTTAGAGGAGTGGGTTTTCTGGGGTTTTTTCTTTTTTTCTTTTTCTTTTTTGGTACCGGGGATTGAACTCAGGGTTACTCAACCAACTGAGCCACAACCCCATCCCTATTTTGTGTTTTACGTAGAGACAGGGTCTCACTGAGATGCTTAGTGCAACTAAGCCCATTGCTAGGCTGGCTTTGAACTCACGATTCTCCTGTCTCAGCCTCCCAAAGTGCTGGGATTACAGATGTGCACCACTGCACCCAGCATTAGGTTTACTTTTTGATAGAATAATATGTGCCCAATAAATATTTACTTGAAATAATGATAGATATGAAGAGTTATCAATTTGTTATGTCAATTTACTAGTAGGAGTTTTTCAGTATTGTTGCTTATTTCATATTTTTTCATTTCTCTGTTTCCTATACTGAACCATACCAAACATAGTTTTAGCTTGTTTTTATTTTTATTTTTTTTTGTATTTGATTTATTTATTTGTTCTATTTAGGCTTACATGATAACAGAGTGCAATTTGATTCATTGTACACAGATGGAGGATAACATTTCATTTCTCTGATTGTAAGTGATATAGAATCACAACATACATGCAGTCATGCATAAAGCTAGGGCTATGATGACCATCATATTCCACGACCTTTACTGTCCCCATGCCCCCTCCCCACTTACAACAGAGTTCCTCCATTGTTCCCATGTCCTTCCCCACATTATGGATCAGCATCCACTTATCAATGAGTACATTCGGCATTTGGTTTTCTGAGATTAGCTTACTTCATTTAGCATGATATTCTCCAACTCCATCCATTTACCTGCAAATGCCATAATTTTATTCTCTTTTATTGCTGAGGAATATTCCATTGTGTATATATACCACAGTTTCTTTATCCATTCATCTATCAAAGAGCATCTAGGTTGGTTCCACAGTTTAGCTATTGTGAATTGAGCTGCTATAAACATTGAAGTAGCTGCATCACTGCAGTATGCTGTTTTTAAGTCTTCTGGGTATAGACTAAGGAGTGCGATAGCTGGGTCAAATGGTGGTTCCATTCCTAGTTTTCTAAGGAAAATCCATACTGCTTTCCAGATTGGTTGCACCAATTTGCAGTTCCATCAGCAATGTATGAGCGTGCCTTTTTCCCCACAACCTCGCCAACACTTATTGTTGATTGTATTCTTGATAATTGCCATTCTGACTGGTGTGAGATGAAATCTGAGGGTAGTTTTGATTTGCATTTCTCTGATTGCTAAAGATGTTGAACATTTTTTCATATGTCTGTTGATCGATTGTATATCTTCTGTGAAGTTTGTGTTCAGCTCTTTGGCCCATTTATTGATTGGGTTGTTAGTTTTTTTGGTGATAAGTTTTTTGAGTTCTTTATATATCCTGGAGATTAGTGCTCTATCAGATGTGTGTGTGGCAAAGATTTGTTCCTAGAAGTTTGGCTCTCTGTTCACTTCATTGATTATTTCTTTTGCTGTGAAGAAGCTTTTTAGTTTAAATCCATCCCATTTATTGATTCTTGATTTTACTTCTTGTTCTATAGGAGTCTTGTTAAGGAAGTATGGTCCTAATCTGACATGATGAAGATTTGGGCCTATTTTTTCTTCTAGGTGTTGGGTCTCTGGTCTGATTCCCAGGTCCTTGATCCACCTTGAGTTGAATTTTGTGCATGGTGAGAGATAGGGGTTTAGCCTCATTTTGCTGCATATGGATTTCCAGTTTTCCCAGCACCCTTCATTGAACAGGCTATCTTTTCTCCAGTGTACGTGTTTGGCTCCTTTATCTAGTATAAGGTAACTATATGTAAGTGGGTTCATCTCTGTGTCTTCTATTCTATACCATTGGTCTACATGTCTACTTTGATTCCAGTACCATGTTGTTTTTGTTATTATAGCTCTGTAGTATAATTTAAAGTCTGGTATTGTGATGCCTCCTGCCTTACTCTTCTTGCTAAGGATTGCTTTGGCTATTCTGGATCTCTTATTCTTCCAAATGAATTTCATGATTGCCTTTTCTGTTTCTATAAGGAATGACATTGGGATTTTAATTGGGATTGCATTGAATCTATATAGTGCTTTGGGAAGTATAGCCATTTGGACAATATTGATTATGCCTATCCAGGAGCATGGGAGATTTTTCCATCTTCTAAGGTCTTCTTCAATTTCTTTCTTCAGTGTCTTGTAGTTTGCATTGTAGAGGTCTTTCACCTCTTTTGTTAAATTGATTCCCAAGTATTTTATTTTTTTGAGGCTATTGTGAATGGGATAGTTTTCTTAATTTCTCTTTCAGAGGGTTTATCACAGATGTATAGAAATGCAATTGATTTATGGGTGTTGATTTTATATCCTGCTACTTTGCTGAAATCATTTAATAATTCTAGAAGTTTTCTGGTTGAATTTTTTGGATCCTTTAAGCATAGAATCATGTCGTCTGCAAATTAGCTTATTTTTATTATATACACACTGATGAATTTCTTTTTAGGTTATTTTTTGTATAATAGGAAAATTATTTTGTATAACAAATATGTTGCAAATATTTAACAAGTACAATGGAGTTATCTTTTAACTTTACAATATTTCTTTACTACACATTTGCTTTGTGAAAATTCCTATATATAGGAATGATAAATATTATAGGAATGATAATATTAGGAATATTAGGATAAATATATTAGGAATGATAAATATTAGGAATGATAATATTATACTATGATAAATATTATATTTTCTCCAAAAAATGAGGTAACTTTAATTAACATATTTTTATAATATAATTTTCTATATTTTCTGGCTCAATATGCTTTCTTAAAAAATAAATATTTGCAGCTGGGCGTGGAGGCACACACTTGCAATACCAGAACTTTGGGAGGCTGAGACAGGAGAATCGTGAGTTCAGAACCAGCCTCAGCAACAGCAAGGTGCTAAGCAACTCAGTGAGAACTTGTCTCTACATAAAATACAAAACAGGGCCTGGGATGTGGCTCAGTGTTAGAGTACCCCTGAGTTCAATCCCCAGTACCAAAAAAAAAAAATAAATTAATTAAAAATAAATAAATAAATAAATATTTGCTTTTTGGGAAATGCCTTTTCTTGAAACATTTCCCTAAATTGCAAGTATTTATTATTTTTAGTAGGTAATAGAACTACATTCTTATATGAACATCTTTAATCCACCTGGAATTAATATTGTTATACATTTTTATTAGTTTCTAACTTAATTACATTTTTCCTTTGTGGTTAAGTCTGCCAAGAGCTTTTACTAAATAATTCATTCTTTCTGCCATAATTGAAAATTATTTTTTATGATTTACCAAAAACCTATATAAAGTTGGTTCTACTGCTGGCCATTTTATTCTTTATGTGCATTTTTAATCTTTTATTTTAGCTTTTTGACAGTTCTTATTCATCACAATATACTCATTCGGTTGCAGATAGTCATCAAAAAGAATGAATCATAAAATTGTCTTGTGTTCTTACAACTGCCTTATTTAAGGAAGAAAAAATTAAAGTACAAAGTCTCACTAAAAATATATGATTTATTCTACTGTACTTTTGAAACCTGAGTCCCTATTATTTCCAAAATGCTCTTTACAATTGAGATTTGGGAGGAAAAAGGAGCAATGTTATCAAAGGAGCATTGCAGACTTTAAATAAGATATAATAGATTGTTATTTTTGAAGGGATGCAATCATATTTAAAAACACATATGTTGTGATTTTATATTTTGAAGTGTTTAGGAGCACTATGAGAGATCAGCTTCAAACTGCAAGAATAAAATCAATTAAAAAAATTTCAGAATAAAAATGAAGTTATGTGTCAAGCCTAACAAAAACAATGATAAATACAGCTGGAAGGTTATGAATGAGTGAATCTCATGCATGTATACTTAATAACAAAAACAGTTACAAAAGGCTCCGCCATAACCACAACCTTTCAAAAAAGCCACTGCAACCTACACAAAGTGTGCTTCTGCAAAGATTTCTGTCTTTTAACTGTCTATTCAACCTTGGGCTGTTGTCACATTTCTTGTTGATGTTTGAGTACATTTGTTATTAATTCTTGTGGCCAAGAATTATTGTTCCAAAGTACCTTATGCAGTCTTCCTCATTTTGCCTTTAAAAATTTCCTTTCACCACATCCCTTTTGAATATACTCATTTTCCAGGACATGTATGTTCTGCATTGCAAAGCTCCCTGATTATCCCAAATATATATCATTGTTCTTAATATTATCTCTTCCTATTTGCTATTTTAAACCTGACAGTATTAACCGAGTTGTGGAAAATTATCACTTTAAACATATTCCATTATTCTATTAAATCTATGGATAGATTTTTAAAAACTAGAACAAAATTATTTCTAGTATTTTTCAGATGACATAAACTATGTGAGAGTGCACTGTATTATTTTACCAATGTATAATATGTAAGAAACAACATACATATATGAATTTTTGAATATGCACCATAGACAATTATTTTTCCCATATCTTTTTTTTTCCCCCTGGTACTGGTGATTGAACTCAGGGGTACTCGACCGCTGAGCCACATCCCCAGGCCTATTTTGTGTTTCATTTAGAGACAGGGTCTCACTGAGTTGTTTAGCACCTTGCCATTGCTGAGGCTGGCTTTGAACTCGTGATTCTCCTGTCTCCAGCCTCCCAAAGTGCTGGGATTACAGGCGTGCACCACCACACCCAGTTTCCCATATCTTTTTGATCCACCTTGGATTTCAACTGTAGTTCAAGTAGAAAATATTTTAGCATGCTGCCAAACTCCCACCTCAGCACTCACATATATTTGCTTTTCCTGAAGGCAAGAGAATTCCTGTGGCTTATGTTTAAGGCAGCACAGAAATGTGAAGCTTCCTTTTGTTTGAGTAGTCCTCCTCATTCATGAATAGTGGGACTCAATAGATACTGCTTTGGCTTCTTATAGAAAGACAAACTGTAAAGTTGATTCTATATGTAAATTCAGAAATTTTCCAGTGAAATTGATCTTTAAATCACATATGGTAAACCAAATGTAAGCATGTTACATTTAAGCTACTGAAAAGTAAATTATAGCTAAATATCTTAATATCAGTCAGAGGAAACAGATAGATTCCATAACAATAAGAATGATGAGAGTAAAACGTAAAACCAAAAGAGAGTGCAACAATATCCTTAAAAAGCTACAAAAAATGTATCTCAGAATTCTATATCTGGTGAAGGCATCATTATGAATTAATGCAACTTAAAACTATTTCAGATAGACAGAAACTGAGATAATATGCCCTAAGAAGACACTTAGTATAGGAAATGCTATCAGGGATTTAGGGATACAGCTCAGTGGTAGAGTATTTGCCTAAAAATGGTATCAGATGTGATGAAAGAGAATTATATATATAAAATCTGATAAAAGTTGAGATCAGTATGAAGAGATAAGGAACACCAGAATAGCTACGAAATTATTAAACATAAAGGACAACATATATATTGTGTTTTTGTGATGTATTCATGAGGATATTGTATTAACAAATTGCCTTATTCTTAAAAATAAAATTAATAACTGATGCAAAATTTATAATATATGTATAAATAAAAGAAAAAATATAATCACAAATTAAGAAGAAATAAATATGAAGAGAGGTGTAATTATATTAGTCATTATTTTAT
>PVHX01030387.1:0-15931 GCA_004024805.1 Geosciurus inauris | reverse complement strand
AAGATATTGTGTCCATCTACAACTAAATATATATACATATATACATACATATATATGTAAATATAAAAGAAATCAGATTTAAAAATCAGCTTTAAAAATATATTACTTTGGAGCCGGGCGCGGTGGCTCACGCTTGTAATCCCAGCACTTAGGGAGGCTGAGACAGGAGAATCGCGAGTTCAAAGCCAGCCTCAGCAACAGCGAGGCGCTAAGCAACTCAGTGAGACCCTGTCTCTACATAAAACACAAAATAGGGCTGGGGATGTGGCTCAGTGGTCGAGTGCCCCTGAGTTCAATCCCCAGTACCAAAAAAAAAAAAAATATATTACTTTGGGGTTGGGGCTGTAGCTCAGTGGTAGAGCGCTTGCCTAGCACCTGTGAGGCACTGGGTTTGATCCTCAACACCACATAAAAACCAAACTGAATGCCTAATTCAACCTAAAATAAAAACATATTCATAAAAAAATACATTAGTTTGCCTGTTTTAGAACTTCATGGAAATGAAATCATTAAGTATGTCCTTTTTTATCAGGCTCCTTTCACTTGGCATCCTTTGTAGACTCTTCCATGGTGTATATACCAATAGTTTGTTCATCTGCACCACTGAGTTATATAGCTCACTGTAGGAATACATCCATTTTCCTGTTGATGGACAGCCTGTCCGGTTTTGAGTTCTTGACTTACAAGTAAAGTTGCTATGAACATCCATGCATGAGTCTTTTTGACAACAACCATTTTTATTTCCTTTGGTTAAATACCTAGAAAAGAAATGGCAGCCGGGCGCGGTGGCTCACGATTGTAATCCCAGCACTTAGGGAGGCTGAGACAGGAGAATCGCGAGTTCAAAGCCAGCCTCAGCAATGGCGAGGCGCTAAGCAGCTCAGTGAGACCCTGTCTCTACATAAAACACAAAATAGGGCTGGGGATGTGGCTCAGGGGTCGAGTGCCCCTGAGTTCAATCCCTGGTACCAAAAAAAAAAAGAAATGGCTAGGTGGTAGAACAACGTAATCCTACTTATGATTTGGTTTAGTTCTACCATTTTGCTATTTGTTTTCTGTTTGTCCCACATGGTTTTGTTCCTCTGTGTCTCCTTTCTTGTCTTCTTTTAAATTAACTAAATGGCTTTTATAATTTAAATTCTCTATTCTTTTTTTAAAACATTTTTTTAGTTGTAGATGGACACAATATCTTTATTTATTTATTTTTATGTGGTGCTAAGGATCAAACCCAGTGCCTCATGCATGCAAGGCAAGCGCTCTACCACTGAGCTACAATCCCAGCCCTCTATTCTTTTTTTTTTATAAAATTTCTTGTAGTTGTAGATAGACAGTAGGCCTTTATTTTATTTTTTGATTTTTATGTGGTGCTAGAGATCTAACCCAGTGCCTCACACATGCTAGGCAAGCACTCTACCATAGAGCCACAGCCAATAGCCCCTTTCTATTGTCTTTTTAATGATATTTTGTTATATTTTTTCAAGGCGAGATTTATATAACACAAAATTTACGATTTTAAAGTGTACATTTCAGTCAGGTGTGGTGGTGCATGCCTGCAATTCCAGGGACTCAGGAAGCCAAAACAGGAGGGTCACAAGTTTGAGGCCAGCCTGTGCAGTTTAGCAAGAACCTATCTCAAAATAAAATAAAAAGGAGATGTAGCTCAGTGGTAAAGTGCCTCTGAGTTTAATCCCTAGGGCCACATACAAAAACTAATACATAAATAAAAATAATAAAGTGTACATTCAGTAGTAATTTTTACATCACAATGTTCTGCAACCACCACCTCTATCCAGTTTGAAACCATTTGCATTGCCTAAGCCCAAGAGTTCAAGGCCAGCTTGGGCAACGTAGTGAGAGACTCCAATATAAAATTCCATATCCAGCCGGGCACCATGGTGCACACCCATAATCCCAGCACTTTGGAAGGCTGAGACAGGAGAATCGCAAGTTCAAAGCCAGCCTCAGCAACGGCAAGGTGCTATGCAACTCAGTGAGACCCTGTCTCTACATAAAACACAAAATAGGGCTGGGGATGTGGCTCAGTGGTCGAGTGCCCCTGACTTCAATTCCGGGTACCAAAAAAAGAAAAAGAAAAACTCTATATCCATCAAGCAGCACTCCCCGTTCTCTCCCTCAGCACCTGGCAACCACCAATCTGCTGCCTCTGTGTGTTTGCCTATTCTGAACATTTCGTATAAATGGAATCATGAATATGTGCCTTTTTCTGTCTGTTTTTTTCCATAATGTTCCCGAGGTTTATCTACATAACAGCACATATCAGAGCTACATTTGTTTTTATGATTCACAAATTCCGTTGAATGTATATGCATACTTTGTTTATCCATTCATCCAATCATGGGCATGTGGGTTGTTCCACTTTATTATGAACAGTGCCACTTACTGCATTATTCCTACTATTTTGGCGGGGGGTACCAGGGACTGAAATCTGGGGCACTCAACCACTGCCTCATCTCCAGGCCACTTTTGTGTTTTATGTAGAGACAGGGTCTCACTGAGTTGCTTAGCGTCTCATTGTTGCTGAGGCTGGCTTTGAACTCACAATCCTTCTGCCTCAGCCTCCAGAGCCACTGGGATTACAGGCATGCACCACAGCACCCGGCTTGCTGCATTATTTTTTTTTTTTAATTTTTTTTTTTTTTAGTTGTAGATGGACACAATGTCTTTATTTTATTGCTTTGTATGTGGTGCTGAGGATCGAACCCAGGGCCTCACGCATGCGAGGCAAGCCCTCTACCGCTGAGCTACAATCCCAGCCCCTTGCTGCATTATTTTTGAGCAATTGTCTGGAGCAGTAATTTTCAAGTGTTTGGTTTCAGGATATACTCCTGAAAAATACCTTATGAGGTACCTTATGAAGATACCTTATGAGTTCTATGTGGGTTCTATCTATTAGAAATTAAACTAAAAAGCTTAAAATATTTTTTTAATTAATTAAAATAAAATGTTAAAGCCGTTACATGTTATAAACAATGTGCTTTGTGAAAAATAACTAGATATTCAAAAAAATTTAGTGAAAGGAGTGACACTCTTTTGCATTTTTGCAAATGAACTTTTAAATGTCCAGCTTAATAAAAGACACATGGATTCCCATATGTGCTTGTGCAATCTATTGCCGTATGTTCTTTGGATGACATATGTGAAGAAAATTCAGCCTCTCATAGATAAGCAGTTGGAAGAGCGAGGACCTTGCTGCCCTCCTGAATGGGTTTCAAGACTGCCCCTGCAAGGTCCTTTTACCACACTCTAAGAGCTTCTGCTTAAGGTTGACATGATACAGCAGTGCACTGCAGGAGTTTGGTCCACAGACCACAGATAGACAATGGCCCCATAAAATTCTAATGGAGTCAAAAAATTCCCTTCGTATAGTGATGCTGAAGTTAGTGGTGACGCTGATGTAAACAAACCTACAGGGTTGCCTGTCATATATACTTGTATTATGAACGGTACATAATGTTTGATGATGATAATGAATGATTACACTACTGGTTTATGTATGTTACTGTACCATACTTTTATCTGTAGAGTGTACTCCTATTACCTACTTTATTTTACATTTACTATTAAACAATATGCTGTGTTACACTAGCGGTAGTCTCATATGTTTCTCTCTCTTGCTCTTTCTGCATATTTTTTTACAATGAACAGCTACATATGTCATTTCACATATATTCAAGTATATCTGAAGGATACATTCCTAAAAGTGAAATTGCTGGCTCAGAGTATATGCATCTCACTTTTTTTTTTCCAGTACTGGGAACTGAACCCAGGGCCAGTTTACCACGGAGCCCCATCCCCAGCCTTGTTTATTTTATTTTAATTTTGAAACAGGGAATTGCTAAGTTGCCTAGGTTGGCCTAGAACTTGCAATCCTTCTGCCTCTGTCTCCTGAGTCAGGGATTACAGGTGTGCACCACCTTATCTGGCTACCTTCTCCCTTGACTGCACCTAGAGGCCACATCAAGGAACCAACCCGTACAGTCTAGGTTTGGGTAAGCTCATTTTACACAATGACAAAATCTCCTAACAATGCATTTGTCAAATGTATCCTCATTAAGCAACATGTGACTATAACCCCTTAAATTCTCAGAATCTACCTCAAGTTACCACAGCATGTCACATAAAATGTAAGAACTTTGTAACAGCACAGTTTCAATTGCCACACCTGTTCTTTCTGTTGTCACTGCATACATTACATAAAATGAAGGGGAAGGAGGAGAGACACAACTAACAAGTGCAAAATTCTCATGATTCACACAGTTAAGTATATTTTAAATAAGTTGATGGTTAAAGGATAGCTTTTCTATTTATACATATTTTTCTCATTTCTGGTATATTTCATTCCTTCCTAAAGATTCAGTTTGCTATCTGATAGGGTTTTTGTTGGTGGTGGGTTTTGTTTTTGTTTTTGTGGTACTGGGGCTTTAACCCAGGGGCGCTTAACCACTAAGCCACATCCCCACATCCCCAGCCCTTTTTACTTTTCATTTTGAGATAGGGTCTCACTAAGTTGCTCAGGCCCTCGCTAAGTTGCTAAGACTGGTCTCAAACTTGTGATCCTTCTACCTCAGCCTTCCAAGCCACTGGGATTATAGGCATGCGCCACCACACCCAGTTTATCTGGTAATATTTCCTGTCAGTCGGAAGAACTCCCTTATGGTGTTGTCTGTTGGCTATAACTCTTCTTTTTATTTTTCTTGTTCATTTTTGTTTTTTTTTTTCTTCTTTTAACTTTCTTAATTTTTATATGAGTTTTTAAATTTAGTCATCCATGAAAGAGATTTTTGCTGGGTATAAAAGTCAGTGTTGACAGATTTTTTCTTTCACTCATTTAAAGAAGTCTTTTTACTGTCTTCTGGTCTGTAATGTTTCTGATGTCTAGCTCACTTAAAGATGAATTTTTTCTTCTTGCTAAAATAGCAATTATCTCTCTTTTTTTGGTACCGGGGATTGAACTCAGGTGTACTCGGCCACTGAGCCACACCCCCAGCCCTATTTTGTGTTTTATGTAGAGACAGGGTCTCACTGAGTTGCTTAGCGCCTCGCCATTGCTGAGGCTGGCTTTGAACTCGCAATTCTCCTGTTTCAGCCTCCCAAAGTGCTGGGATTACAGGTGTGCACCACCATGCCTGGCAACAATTACCTCTTTAATATAATTTTTTTTTTCCCTTGGTGGCAGGACTGGAGATTGAATCCAGGGCTTTGTGCATGCCAGACAAGCACTCTACCAGTAAACCCCACACCCAGTCCATACATTTTAAATGTTATAGAGTAACAGTCTTTAATCTCTTCTTTCCACTTTTAAAAAAAAAATAGTAGCCTGTTTTCTCAGGCCCTCCTGCATCTCTTCTTTCAGCTCCCCAGGAAATAGATTAGGACCTTGACCCTCCTCCCTTCTGCTTCATCTCACTCTTCCTCTAAGAGGCCTTATCTCCTCCAGGGCCACTGATGTGCTAGTAACTCTGGAATCTATAGCTGCGGACTGATCTCATCACTCTGTGCTCTGGATTTTTATATCCAACATCAGGTGGCATCTCCCCCTAGATGTGTAATTTCAAACCTAACATGGCCAAAGCCAACTCAGTTTCTCTACCACAGTTCTGCTCCTTCCCCCCAGGCTTTCCAGTCTCCGTGAACAGCATCACCACCCACCTGATGACCCAAGCCAGGAAATTAGTCTTTTCCTCTTTCCCTGCATCTGCTTATGGAGCACTACCTCCACATAGAGCTGGAATCCAACCACTTCTCATGTCTGCTCTTACAGTCCTGTCTATCACCTCTCTCTTGGACATCAACAACAATGGGCATTCCTGCTTTCCCCCATACCCCCACAGTCTATTCTCCCTCAGTGGAAAGATCTTTCAATGACATAAATAAGATCATATTGTTCCCCTACTTAAAGTCCTCTAATGAAGCATTTTATCTGGAAATACAGTAGTTTCCCCTTATCTACAAGGGATTTGTTCCAAGACCCCTAGTGGATGCCCAAGACCATAGATCACACTGAACCCTATATACACTATATGTTCTCCTATACAGTACATTCCTACCTATGACAAACTTTCACCTTTTCACTTAAAGGAAATATTTTATGGTATCTCATTGGCATATCAGAATTGTCAGCATCACTAGTCTTGCAATTTGGGGCTGTTATTAAATAAAATAAAAAGGGGTGGGGGTGTAACTCAGTGATAGAGTGCTTGCCTAATATGTGTGAGGCCCTAGGTTCAATTCCCAGCACTGAAAAAAATAACGTTATTTAAACACAAACACTGCAATATCTCAATAGTCAATCTAATAACAAAGACGGTTTCTAAGTAGCTAATGGGCAGGGAGAATATAGAATGTGGATACACTGGACAAAAAGATGAGTCATGTCCTGTGCAGGATGGAATAGGATAGCAAGAGATTTCATCATGCCACTCCGAAGGGCATGCAATTTAAAACCTACAAAGTGTTTATTTCTGGAATTTTCCATTTAATATTTTTGGACCATGATTAATCACAAGTAACTAAAACCGCAGAAAGTAAAACTAATGGTAAAAGTGGACTACTGCATATATTCTCTACAAAAATCTAGGAACAATGACCAACATAATAGCAAAAAGCATCCCAGATACCTAGATTATAGTTTTTGAAATACTATTTGAACCTGGGACTTTGGGAAATGACTGTTCCAAGCCTAGGAATACACAAACTAAGCCAGAAATATCTTGCCATGATAAAAAGCAAGGAATCTACCAAACTATTAGAATCATATCAAAGGGACTCAGCAGGAGCTGAACGTGGTGGCGCACGCCTATATCCCAGCAGTTTAGGAGGCTGTGGCAGGAGGATCGCGAGTCCAAAGCCAGCCTCAGCAAAAGACAGGCACTAAGCAACTCAGTGAGACCCTGTCTCCAAATAAAATACAAAATAGGGCTAGGAATGTGGTTCAGTGGTCTAGTGCCTCTGAGTTCAATCCCTGGTACCGAAAGGAAAAAAAAAAAGGACTCAGCAGACAAGTCAAAGAGGTTCCCACTGACCAAAACGGACAATTTAAGCTTTAACAGAGCTAGCAATTACAATGGATTAAAACCATCAAACATGTTGAAACTCACGTGTTTTAAATAATTTTGGAAATATAATAGCTCACCTTTGAAGGGTAATAGGAAACAAATTTATTATCTTGAACACTGGTAAGTAAAGGGGGGAAATCAAGCATTCAGTCTTTTCTAGATTAACTGTACCACTCACTGATTAATAAATACTAGCTCAGAGGAAGCATCTCTTCATAAAAGACTCCAACTGATAAAAAATGAAATGAAAGAACTAGAATACCACCACACTGAAACCTCTAGTGAATTCTAAGATACAGGCATTATGCTATCAGTAGCTGCTAAGACCCCAGAAAGACAATCAAACATTAATGTACCTTCTGGGGAAAGAGCATCTAAAGTTTTATTAGAAAGACCCAAACCTGTGTCCAACAAGTATCTATATCCAGGTGCTAATTTGCCTGAAATAGAGAAGACAAAGAACATGTGGAATGTGAGCTGAATGTTGAATAAACAGTCAGCAGAAGCTTATATTGGGAAACTGCACAGGTCGAGCTTTCCTGTAAGGAAAAGAAGAGGATAGAGTAGGAACCTACAGCTTAAAAGACTTAAAACACATAACTTTGTTTGGGGGCGGGAGGAATGGGCAGGACCATACACCTAAGGGTGTGCATTTGGGTGATAAAATTATTTTTTAAAAAAAGCAAAGCAGTGATTAATATGAAGGTCACCTTTGGGAGGAGGAAGGTGATTGGGGTGGGAGCACAAGCCATGGAGGGCCCCTTGGATGGCTGCCAAGTTCTAGTTCATGACCTGGATGGTGGATACAAAGTCTTTGGGTGGGGAGGAGGGTGTTACTTGCTAAGGATCAAACCCACCGCCTGGAGCATGCTAAGCAAGCACTCTACTCTGAGCTATATTCACAGCCAAAATGTATGCTTTTCTAACAATTAAGCCGTACATTTGTTTCAGTTGGTTTTCTATATGTTTTATTATGACTTATAAACGAGCTTTTAAAACCCACCTCTAATGGAAAGATTAGCAAACCTTTAAAGGTCCAGGTAGTAAATATTTTAGGTTTTGCAAATCAAAAGAGGCAAAAGAGTGGATGCTATGAAGGTACTTACATAACCATTTAAAATGCAACTATTTGTATTTTATTTATCTGTTTGTTTTTGGTACCGGGGATTGAACTCAAGGTACTTGACCACTGAGCCACCTCCCCAGTCCTATTTTGTGTTTTATGTAGAGACAGGGTCTCACTGAGTTGCTTAGTGCCTCGCCATTGCTGAGGCTGGCTTTGAACTCGCGATTCTCCTGTCTCAGCCTCCCTAAGTGCTGGGATTATAGGCGCGCGCCGCCGCGACCGGCTAAAATGCAACTATTTTTAAACGCGGAAGGATAAACTCAAAGCATTCAGACCATCGAAGATCCACAATCCTTGAACGCCGGTTCTCCGCTGTCTAGCCCCTGCCAGTCGCGTGCTCCGCGGACTTAATTGTCTGGGGAAAGCGCCTCTCCCTTCCCCCGCTAGTCAGCAACATCCTCCGCGTTTCTAAGCAACTGGCGAAGAGGAGCGAGCACGCACGCGCAGGAGCTAGCGCGAGCGCCACTCCCAAAAGCAGAGAACCCAGGGGCTGTTGAGCCTTAGGCCCCCCAGAACGGGCAAAGGCACTCTTCCTAAGGCCAGAATCTAGATTCTCCCTTTAAGCCCTCTACTACATCGGTGTCACTCAAGGTATGATGTAGTAGACAAGCTGCAGCAGTGCTGGGAACATGCTAGAAATACAAGAACCTGCTAGAATCAGACAGGAATCCTCCTTACCTGCTAAAACCTCACCCTAGACCTCAGTGTCTGCCTTTTTAACAAGATCCTAGGAGATCCGCATGTGTCTTAACGTTTGACAAGTGTGCTTTCATGATCCACATAAGGTAATGCCATAATAAACACATCAAACCAGGAATACCTTTTATAGGTCGAACTTTTAACCTAGACGCTGAAGGACAGTCTCCATGATTTATAAAAGTAAGGTTCCAAAGCTGAGTTCCCTATACTCAGTATGGGTGAAAGTATCCTCTTTAGTACCCTCTCTCCATCAGTCCAGGACAGAATATATCACTGTACTCAGATTTCTGCTCTCAGAGCCAAAGAGGAAATCAGAAAGGACAGTTTCTTCTTCCAGAATGAGTGTATCACTTCTTTAAACAAAGCGAAAAGCGGGGGAGGGGAGATCAAAATATATGGGTGCTTTGCACCTGGCAAGATAAGTAGGTCAAATGGCAACATGAGAGAAGTCTCAGAGACAGCACCACTATCTTTAACAGGAATGGAGGCAGCATCCACCATGGTGCTCACAAAATGCAGCTGAAGAGCCTCTCGAAAATAGACCCCATTTTGTGATGCTGATTTTTTAAAACAGACCCTATTTTAAACTGCAAAAATGAAATTCCTCCAAACACTAAGAGTGGATGGTACTCGCAAGAAACGTTCCCACGTTGCTAACTTCCCTGTCTGATGAGTTTTCTCCCCCTCCATCTGTCTTGGGAAGCTGCAGACCTTGAGTTTTACTTCCTCATCAGATGATGCTGGCAAGTCAGAACAGACAGACACATTCCAGTGCTAAAAGAATCACTTGGCTTCACCAAGAAATGCTAACCAGAAGTGATTCACCAAAGAACACTACATTTAAAAAAAAAATGATCAATTTTTTAATGGACAGGACAAAATTAAAAGAAACAAACCAAAAACAATTAAAAATAATTTCCCCAAAATACATATTATTAATGATACATATTATAACATAGATGAACCTTGAAAACATCATGCTAAGTGAAAGCACCTGGTTACAAAAGAGTACATATATGATATGATTCCACTTATATAAAATGTCCAAAACAGGCAAATCCACATATATAGAGAGACAAGAAGGAGTTGATTAATGGATGCCTGGGGCTGGGAGGAATGACAGGATGGGGGTTAATGGCCAAAGAACACCAGCTTTGTTTGGAAGGTAATGAAAATGTTCTGAAAGTGATTTGCAGTCATGTTACACAACTCTGTGAACATCCTAAAAGTTATTTAATTGTGTACTTTAAATGGGTGAATTGTATGGTATGTATATTTCAATAAAGCTGCTGCTGCTTTTTTTTTTTTTTTTTTGTTAATTCGTGGTACCACACGAGATACAGGCAAGTCTAAAACATGGAGTTCCTACTATAACACAAAGACTTTCTGGGCTAGATCTGGAAAAAAGTGGAGGCCCTGCTATATTTATCTGGGGAAACACTCCTATCTCAGTTTGGGAAAGAATTTCACAGCCTTTTCTCAAGGTTATCAGTCTCACAAAAATCCCCAGCTGGCTTTAGGTTCCTGTTCCAGAAACACTGGAAAAATCAAAACAGGCAAAGCACTTGCAAAACAGCACCTTTAACCTACGTGGGCTACATGAGAAACAGAATCATGGAATAGACATGATGGATTCTGTCAGAAAACAAAGTTGAGAATTCTCTATTGCTATAGAAACTCAAGTCCAAAATAGACTACACATTCCTCCAAGGAAACTGTGCTTCAAAAGGCCCCCAAAAACATAACTCACAAAGAATTGTGGCCAAAAGAACCCCTTCCTCTCTATCCAGGGCCTTCTTTGGACCACAACCCCCAAAGCTCTGCTGACCCTGATAGGCGTTAACCTTGACCCAATCTGTTTAATTTCCCAAATCAAGGACAGAGGTCATCATGAGAAGCCCTATGAGGAGTCTGGCTGCACCCACAAGGATCTGTGTTGGCCTCACAGTCACAGCTGTTACTATGGAGAGAAAGACAAGGGGAAGTGGGAGAGGTGTCTCTTGCTCCAAAGCAAAATATACAAAATACACAAAACTCCAGGGCATCTGGGAGCCCATGGAGCTCAATCTCTGTTGCTTCATTCTGACCTGGCAACCTGGATTCTCTTTTGTCCCCAGGCAAATTAAACGACCGAAAGTTATTAAGCAATTAATAATGAAGCAGATGCTGTTTGGCTTCTGTATCTCTGACAGAATCCTGCTCCAAAAGGCTTGCTTCAGTCTCTAAGGGAAAAATAACTATATCCAATGCTAAGGACAAAGGGAACTAGCAAGTACCTAGAACAGTGCCTGGCACATAGTGATATTCAATGCCCTTGAATGAATGTTGATGTCCCTTTGGCATGCTCTACCTTCTTCCCTCAGCCTGGAAAAACACACAGCACACACACATGCAAAACTGAATCCACACCTCTTCACTGTAACCCCATTTATAACCTTGCAAAATCAAAAAGCCTAACAATAAATACTGCTAGAATATAGATTTCAGAGGGCTGGGCATTTTATTAATTTCGTTACTAAGGAACCCAAGCGCTTAAATCAATGACTAACAGGAGGCGGCTCTTTATGAATATTTGCGTAATGCTAAGTGAATCGAGGGCCTACTATGCATCAGGCGCTGTGCTAATCTGCCAACGTTCCCTTCCTTCCCAACCACTTCCACTCGCGACAGAGGCTGCCCTGAGTCCTCCTGCCGCGAGGGGCCGCTGTAGGAAACGCCTGGATTCCTTTCACGTCACTCTTTGATCCCGTGAGGCCACTGCCCAGAGCTACGATGGCGGCGCCGGTGGCAGCTGTGGCCCGGCGGCTGCGGCGGCCCATTCGAAGGTCGCCCGGATGGCAGGGCCTCAGCCGTCGGCCGGCCTCCACCGAGCCGCCTCCAACCCAGAGCTCCGCCGTGAGGGACGCCTTTCTGCGCTTCTTCCGGGATCGCCACGGCCACCGCCTGGTGCCCTCTGCCTCGGTGCGGCCCCGCGGCGACCCCAGTCTGCTGTTCGTCAACGCGGGCATGAACCAGGTGGGGGCGGGGCCATACTCATGGGGGACGGAGTTCGTGAGTTTTCCGGAGAAAGGCGCTGCGGGATTGGGCAAAAGGAGTGAGGGGTGGAGCTCACAGCGCTGAGAGAAAGGGGGCGGAGCGTAGTTGGATGTAGCAATTGGGGGTGGAGCTCAGGCCTAGTTAGGGCTTGGAGAGGGCTTGAATGGGTTTCTGGTCAGTGATGGAGTTTTAGGTCCCAGAAGAGCAGGTATGGAGTCCAGCGGGGCTCTGAATAAAGATAACTTGCCCATTAAATAATGTTTATTGAGCACCAACTGTGTTCTAACTAATGTTTTGTAAGCATTTGTTTTTGAGCAAGCATTTATTCTCTCTAGACTTTGTTGTTCTCATCTCTAACTTGAGGATGGAGTGAGAGGTTTGTTTACCTTAAAAGCCTACTAAATGCTGATAGTTTGGACAGTGCCCAGAACCCTGTGATCATTTGGGTTTTTTTGTTTGTTTGTTTGTTTGTTTTGGTACTGAGGATTGAACCTAGGGATGCTTTACCACTGAACCACATCCCCAGCCCTTTTTATTTTTATTTTGAGACACGATCTCCTTAAGTTGCTTACGGCCCTGTTAAATTGCTGAGGCTAGTCTTGAACTTGTGACCCTCCTGCCTACAACTTCCGAGTTGCTGGGATTACAGGCATGTGCCACCGCACCTGACCTAGGATCAGTTTTGTTCCCTTAAGTTACTGAGTGTGTTTGAAGAAGCTGAGGTGAAGACGTCACCTCTCAGTGCACTGTCTCCAGCCACCAATACATTTATCCTTCTTGATTATTTTACTAGCAGAGGGTCTCTGGCTGTGCCTCACACACACCAGAGGTGCTGCCACAGGCTCCCAGTTTGTCTTCCTAGGCCAAGACCACACTGTAATCTCAGGGTCACAATTGGCCTTCAGTCTGAATAGCCTTTGCTATATCTACTCCCCATTTTTCCCTTCTAAGGAGATATCTGCCTTCTCCCTTCCCATGCTTCTAGTTCAAGCCCATCTTCCTGGGCACTGTGGATCCTCGAAGTGAAATGGCAGGCTTCCGGCGTGTGGCCAACAGCCAGAAATGTGTGCGAGCTGGAGGACGCCATAACGACCTGGAAGATGTAGGTCGAGACCTTTCCCATCATACCTTCTTTGAGATGCTTGGCAATTGGGCCTTCAAGGGTGAATATTTTAAGGTGAGTCTCCAGGGAGCTCTGGAGTTAAGAAGGGATCAGAGGTCAGTCAAGAAGGGGGCCAAGGCAGTAAGATCATAAGCAGTGATCGAGATCTCTTGGCAGTGGTATTCTATGGTACCAAGAAAGACAAAAATTCAGTGAATTTCAAAAATATTTACATCTTTCAAGAGTTAGATAATCCAGATGCAAAACGAATGCTAGAGTTTGACCAGTTTAAGGGGCAGCAGGGAAAAACACATTTTCAAGACCTAATTGGCCATGGATCTGACTACTCATTGAGTGAAGTGCTGTGGGTCGTGCCAACCTCTTTAGCAATGTCCAGTTCAAGATGAGTCATAAGAGGATCATGCTGTTCACCAATGAAGATAACCCCCATGGCAACGACAGTGCCAAAGCCAGCCAGGCCAGGACCAAAGTTGGTGATCTTCGTGACACAGGAATCTTCCTTGACTTGATGCACCTGAAGAAACATGGGGGCTTTGACATATCCTTGTTCTACAGAGATATCATCAGCATAGCAGAGGATGAGGATCTCAGGGTTCACTTTGAGGAATCAAGCAAGTTGGAAGACCTGTTGAGGAAGGTTCATGCCAAGGAGACCAGGAAGTGAGTGCTGTCCAGGTTAAAGTTTAAGCTCAACAAGGATGTAGTGCTCACTGTAGGCATTTATAACTTGGTCCAGAAGGCTAATAAGCCTTTTCCAATAAGGCTCTATTGGGAAACAAATGAACCAGTGAAAACCAAGACTCAGACATTTAATGTAAATACAGGCAGTTTGCTCCTGCCTAGTGATACCAAGAGATCTCAGACCTATGGGAGTCGTCAGGTTGTACTAGAGAAAGAAGAAACAGAAGAGCTGAAGTGGTTTGATGAACCAGGTTTGATTCTCCTTGGCTTTAAGCCCTTGCTGATGCTGAAGAAGCACCATTACGTGAGGCCTTCCCTGTTCGTTTACCCTGAGGAGTCCCTGGTAAACGGGAGCTCAACCCTGTTTAGTGTTCTGCTCATCAAGTGTCTGGAGAAGGCAGTCATAGCAGTGTGCAGATACACACCCTGCAAGAACATCTCCCCTTATTTTGTGGCTTTGGTGCCACAGAAGGAAGAGCTGGATGACCAGAAAATTCAGGTGACTCCTCCAGACTTTCAGCTTGTCTTCCTAACCTATGCTGATGATAAACAGAAAGTACCCTTTACTGAAAAAGTCATGCCAACCCTGAACAGATAGACAAGATGAAAGCCATTGTTCAGAAGCTGCGCTTCAAATATAGAAGTGACAGCTTTGAGAACCCAGTGCTACAGCAGCACTTCAGGAATCTGGAGGCCTTAGCTTTGGATTTGATGGAGCCTGAGCAAGCAGTAAATCTGACATGTAAGGTCATTGGGCTGAATCAAGAAGTTGTTTTTACTGGAGACCTTCTATTTGATTTTTCTCTGATCCAGTAATTTGGTTGCATTTGCTAACTCGCTCTAAAGACTTACCACCATTATCTAGACTCTCTGCTTGAGAGATTTTCTAGACCTGCTTAGACTGCCTGGGAATGGTTCTGTAGTGGGAGGAGGAGAGAGTGCCAGGCTCCTGAAACCTGCTTCTGAACTAGGCCACCTCATGCCTGCATGTTGGTGAAAGTTAAATAATATAATATTTATCAAGTGCCAAAAAAAAAAAAAAAAAAAAAAAGAAGGGGGCCAAGGTTAACCCTACCTTCCCTCCTCCCTGTCTTCTAAGGCAGGGCCTCATACTGGATAGAGAGACAAAGTAAAGTGCTAGATGAACATGTATAATAGGAATATATCTCATTTCCCTAATTGGATTGTTAAGTCCCTGGAGGGCAGGAACTGAACCTCCTGTCTAATGGACATTTACATTATCATATGAATAAATGGCCAGGCAGCAATGCTAAGGTGCTAACTGGAATTAAAGATTACCACAGACTAGGGTGGGTAGAGGACTTCATGGAAAAGGTGGGATTCATTCTGGAACTTGAAAGAAGGTAGGCAAACGAACAGGAAAACTTTCTGGGCAGGAAAAAAAACAAAAGAAAGAAATTCAGAGGCAGAAATGGTCTTGGTTTATTCCAGAAACAAGTTAGGCAATAGAAATGATTTTGTCTTAACCTCAGACCTGAACTCATGTGTCTTGGTTGGTAAGTGCTTGGGGCCTCCCTCTCACCTACCTTCGCCTTTCCCCCACTTCCCGGTTTCCACTGCAGGAAGAGGCTTGTAGCATGGCCTGGGAACTGTTGACTCAAGTCTATGGGATTCCTGAGGACAGGCTTTGGGTCTCCTACTTTGGTGGTGATCCCAAAACAGGACTGGACCCAGACCTGGAGATCAGGGACATCTGGCTCAGCTTAGGGTAAGTCAGTCTCTTCTCTGTATCCACTTCTGGAGGGTTGGTAAACTATAAAGCAGAGACTACCAGCACAAAACCTTAATCTCAGCATACCCCTGGGTTAGCCCTTTTCTTGCTGAGCTGGAACTTGGAGGAGGGAGTCTTATGACAAAAGTGTCCCAGCTTCTGAATCTGTCTCCCACCACTTACTTGGCTTTCTCCCCAGGGTGCCTCCCAACCGTGTACTTTCCTTTGGACCACAAGAGAACTTCTGGGAGATGGGGGACACTGGCCCTTGTGGGCCCTGTACCGAGATCCACTATGACCTGGCTGGTGGGGTGGGAGCCCCTCAGCTGGTGGAACTTTGGAATCTGGTCTTCATGCAGCACAATAGGTAACGGGATGCTGAAACACCAGGAGAATTCCTGGCTAGAGGTTAAAAAGGTGGCAGTCCAAAGACTAATTTGCTTTTTATAAAAACAAAC